>CBVK0100502477.1:0-10615 GCA_900067695.1 Picea abies | reverse complement strand
GTTTTAGATGAGTTTTAAGCACTTTTATTTTAGTTATTTAGCGTATGGCCGTGAGCAAAAGTGTTAAAACGAGTGCTTGTAAAGGAAAATGCTTATACCATCACCATCACATAAAGAGATATAACCAAATGTAGTACAATGCTTAAAACATCAATGTAACATCACATAACTTCAAAAGACATTCACCATGTGATCATAAACCATGTAATGAAACTTAAAAGGAGAGATAAACACTTAAGGCACTTAGATGTTTAAAACATAAGCATGTGAAATGGATGATGTAATGTGTGCTTGCAATGGACTAAAAAGAGATAGCTTAAGAGACAATTTGGAGCATGAACATATATAAGCATTAAACCATCACATTTAGATCATAGGTAATATATCACAATATGTCAAATGATAAACAATTAAATTTTAAGCTTATGATAGATTAAACCCTGACCATTGCATCCATAAGCATTAAAGATGAATATATGAAATATGACTAGGCCGTGAGCTTGACTAGGCCGTGAGCATCATCCAAGTGTGTGAAGTGTGCAATGTACCATAAACATGTAAATTCACTTAATCACAAACCACAATGTATAATGTATTACTTAGCTAAGTGAAGACGTGAGCAGTAGGGTGTGTGAGAATGTGTTTATGACAGCAAAGGATAATGAACAGTTAAAGCGTCATGAACATAAACAACAACGCTCATATATGTGAAGTATTCAGTATCAAACTGTGATCAGGGCAGTGAGTTTAAGTGTGTAAGAAATGTGTTTATGACAGCAATAGATAATGAACGTTTAAACAATTAGAAACATAAACAACACTGATATAATATGCACTTAAATCACAATCATTTGACCATCAGACATCAGTTAAAGTGTGTGTGCAATGTGCTAGAGGAGATGCACTAGGCCGTGAGGTTTTAAAGGCCTTTTAAAGTGAGTGCTTGAAAGTGTTATAAGTGATAGCTTAGAACTCTAAGGGATTTAGGGCATTAGGACAAGTGTTTAAGCTATCAATATCAAACCTTCAACATGCTACCATATGTGTTTAAGATGTGTGTGAAAGATCAAACCATAAGCATATGTGTTCTTAAACCATTAACCAAAGTGCATGTAGGTGTGACTAACCTATTGTGTGTAGTGTGCAACAGTGAGACAGCAAGGCCGTGAGCAAAGGGGCTAGGAGGCCGTGAGCAAAGAGACACCTACAACAAACAGGGCCGTGAGGAAAAGGTGAGGCCGTGAGACTCAACAGGTCAGGGCCGTGAGTAAATTTGAAGCTTGGCCGTGTGCTAGGAATGCCAAATGGCACTAGGCCGTGAGCCTAAAGAGGCTAGGCCGTGGGCTAAGAGTTGCCCCCAAGGAGGGCCTCAAAACAATTGCTTAGCTTTAGATTTAGAAAAGATTAGAGACCCTAAGCAATGTTACATACAACTTATGCCAAGTTACAAAAGTGTAAAAACTTAGAATGATTATACAACTCAGCAAGTAAACTAGATCACCATATGCAAATAAGATAAGTTAAACAACTTCAAAAGAGATTAGATCTAGAGCATATAAACACAATGAAGCTATCTAATCATAAGCAATGAGATCCAAGAGCATATGAGAGACAAAGAGAAAAGAAACTAAGCTTGCAAATGTAGATCTATCTAGGATATATCAAATAGGAGAGCAAGATAAACACCACAAGTAGTTTTCCTTAAGAGCCAAGGCGATATTGGGGATGACTCCCCCAAGGTGCCGGCAAGTGAAACTACCACTACCAAGACAAACTTGCACAGAAAAGGGGGGCTTTGAGTCCAGCCACTCTGGTGAATCAGAGGCGTTCTTGAATGTGAACGCAGGACAAGCTGTTGGCCTACCCCTCAGGCAAGAACTATCTTGATGGTGTTAGCCATCATTATTAGATTGATTTGTTAACAAATAAAGAATGAAAGAACAAGCTAATCTAAGAGTTATACATACAAAAGAATAGCTAACTAGGTTAGGTTACTTTTAGAGCTCTAGAATGCTAAGAAAAACTTCAGAAAATTACAAGAGATGAAGGAGAAGAGAGGAGAAATGTCACCCAAGTCAAGGAGAGTACTTGGGAAGCCTCCTAGGTGTTGTATGCAGCTTGTACTATCCAAATATGACGCTACCCTGCAAAAACAGCAAGCAAAAGCTTGCTGGATTGCTGCAAGAACACCAATGTTATCTTCAGAAATTTCTGTGTAAACACAGAAAATTTCCAGCAAAGTATTATATTCAGAAAATTATATTTTTGACCTATCTATGAGCATGTAAACTACAGAAAATGAAGGTGGATGATAGCAAGATATCAAACAACAAAATACAGCAAGGAGTTTGTAGAGGCCAAGGTTGGAAATCTGCTCTAAAGTCTCTCCCAAACCCTAACCTGTGAGACAACCTGCAACTCAACACAAAGCATAGATCTATAGCAGCATAGTATTATGGTTAGTATTATAGATCTGAACTAATTCATGATAGGAATCCAACCATACAATACATAAACTATCAACACTAATGTATATTTAGTTTACCCTAGCAAACTAATTTACTAAGGAATGCAAGCATACAAATCTACACAATGAGCAAGAAACAATATCACCTCATGTGATCTTGATCCAAAGACTAATCCACAAGATCCAAGATGTCCTCCAAAGCTTTCTTTATTATCCAAAATGATGGAACCTTGGGCAACTAGTTGCTCCAAGCACTCCAAGAGCAATGAATGAGTGGAAGATGGCAAGAAGCAAGAAAGAATGACAAGATTTGAGTAGCATTACAGTAGCTCAAAGAATGGTGAGGAAAAAGTGAGGGGAGGGGTTCCTTTTATACCTCTAGAGGTCAAAGGAGGTGGCTTGGATCAATGCCAAGTGTTGGTTTGCTAGCTAGAAGCACAAATCTCTAAGAGGGGGCGCCCTAGCTAGGGTTTGAGGCTTTGGAATGATGGAAAAACGAAATAGTGAGGTGGAGAGCTTGGATAGGTTAGAAAACCCACCCAAAGGGGCGCACTAGGTCAAAGATGGAGACCCAAATGCTAAGTTTAGAAGTTAGTTAGGGTTTGGGAGTGTTGGAACCACCCACCATCAAGAGGGGGCGCACCAAGGAGGACGTGGGAGAGAGAAAAGGCAAGGGGGATAGGTTTTGGGAAGTGGAAAGGGTCCAATAGGGCGCACTCTCCAAGGGAAAGACAACCCACATTCTATATTTGGAGCGTGGGCTAGGTTTTCGGTGAGAGGAGCAACTCCCCAACCAATGGGGCGCACCACAAGGGGGACGTGAGGGTTTCTAGAGAGGTGAGTTAGTTAGGAAGGGGGGTTTAGCTAGGTAAAGGGTTAGGGTTTTAGCTTTTAGGGTTTTGGTAGCCTAGGGGAGCGCTCCACATGTGTGGGTGCCTAGTTTAGCGTTTCGAGGAATAAATTTAAGAATTTAGTTAGTGAGGGTCGAATTCCCCCTTAGGGCAAGGTAAAAGATGGTCAAAACTCAATTAATAGGTTGAATTAAGTTAGGAAAAGGTTGGGAAGGGGTTGGGTAGGTTAGGAGGGTCTCTTCTTGCCACTTTCCACCTCTACATCCACTCATTAACTCAAAATTACAATGACTGATATTTTAATAATATCACCTTAGCAATTAAAATTGTTGTTTTTGCCCTAACTGACTCTAAGTGGACTTAGACATAGCAAAATTAGTCTGACTGAGTTGAAACTTGGCTAGTGGGTGTAGGGAGTGCTATTCCATTCATTTTGAGCACAAATACCCCTATCTTTCTCCCAAAGACGAAGTTTTTACAATATTAAGCTCAAAAANATAATTAATTAATTAAATTAATTAAAAATTTAATTAATTAAAAAAAACTACTCTAGACTCGACGGAATTCCGTGAAACTTCAGACACTGCCTAGCATGGTCATTTACAATAATCCTAAAAGGTTACTCAATGAACGAGATCATCAGAGCGCCTTCCACCACTTTGGAGGAAGCCTGAGAGGGAAAAACTCAATGGAGATTAACCTGACTAGTTAGGCCACATTAACCAACCCCCTGAGATGAAAAAACCCTCGATGAAAGGAACTCCCCTGATGTCAACATCCAAGGTACCTAACCTAACTATGACCCATGCAGACATTATTACATTATATACCCTCGCAGGGGTGCGGAAATCCCGTTTACAAAATTTTAAGTGCTGGTGTATAAAACACCCAGTAGAACCATCTCTGTCTCTGACATAGAATAATCTTCATGATAATGAGTTGACCTCTGTGCTAAACAGGCAGTCAACATCTGGCTCCACATGGGGACGTGTGGTTGATCAACTCGAACGAGGCGGAAATCATACGAGAATCCAGCACCTACAAAAGTGATGCTCACACAATGTAGGCACCCGAGAATTTTAACATTAGTACATATTCACAATGATAAATGAAATCAAATATATAAACACATTTACATAATGAAATTTCTAAAGTACAACAATAAAATTTCAACATGGCTATGATACAAGAAAAATTTCTAAGTACATATCTTACAACATAAATAAATGAATCTATGATACATGAAATAATTCTAAGTATACAACATTATAAAAGAATACAAAACTGAATATACAAGGAGTAGGGTTAGAGATACGTTACAGAGGGTGTCCCTTTGGACACCAAGTAGCTCATCTATAGAAAAGTTTGAGCTGTTGCCCATTCCGTGGAATATTGATGGGTTCACCATCCAAGTGACTGAGATGAAAAGAGTTCGGCCCTGCTATCTCCCTGATCAAGTAAGGACCCAACCATAAACTGTCAAACTTCCCGTGTTTTCCCGGTTTTTCTCTGCCTTTGTCCCAAAGCAGAACTGTATCCCCAACTGTGAAGTCTCTGTATCTGGCTGACAAGTCGAAAGATTTCTTTACTTTGTTCTGATTTCTGCAAGTCTGATCATATGCCTTTCTTCTGACCTCATCTAACTCGATGATCTGATTAACCCTGTTCTGAAAAGCATCCTGACCTGTGGAAGAATCCTCAACTGAACCATAAGTAGGAAGGCTAAGATGCACTGGCAACCTAGCTTCCAATCCATATACCAACTCGAACGGACTCTTTCCTGTAGCTGCTTTCTTTGTAATCCTGTCTGCCCATAATGCATGCTTGATCTTACTATCCCAAGACTTCTTGTTTTCCCCAACTATTTTCTTTACTATGGTCATTAGATTTTTATTACTTGACTCAGCTTGACCATTTCCTTGGGGGTAATAATCTGATGCATGTGATAAGATAATGCCATATTTGAAACAAAAGGATGAAACTTCTGCTGAGCAAAATGCCTTGGCATTATCTGTGACTATCTTTGATGGAACCCCAAACCTGGTTATTATTCTGTCTTCAAGGAAATCCATCACCACCTTTTCAGTTGCCGATTTCGTTGGAATGGCTTCAACCCATTTTGTAAAGTAATCCGTTGCTGTAAGAACTCATGAAAAACCATTACTTGAATTATCACTGAATTTCCCGATGAAGTCCAAACCCCATTGCTGAAAAGGTGCCTCTACTACGACTGGTTGTAAAGGTAGTGCTGCTAATTTTTGCTTTCCTGTGAAAAGCCGACATGGCTCACACTTTCTGACAAATTGATGCACATCTGAAAATATGGTGGGCCAATAGTATCCTGCTCTGAGAATTTTGTGGGTAGTAGTTTTAGCAGCGAAATGTCCACCACAAAATCCTCCATGGAATTCATCCACAAGTTTCTTTGATTCTACATCATCTACACATCTAAGGATGATCCCATCTGGATTCCTCCATCCTAACCCATCTCTAGTAAGAACATATTTAGCTGATTTTAGTCTTAAAGCTCTTTTCTTGTGACTTACTAGGTGGTTTGGACAAGTTAGATTCTTCAGATAGTATATAATGTCTGAGTACCAATCAACTTGTTCAAGTTTTTGTAAGTTAGGATGATATTCTATTTCATCAATCTGACAAATCAAATCCAAAGCCCTTTCATTGCTTTCAGTCAACATCTTGGCCAATCCTTGGCCCTTAACTAGCTTTGTGGGTTTGATTTCCAAATCATATTCTTGGATTTTAGCAATCCATCTACCCCGTGAGCCTATTCCTTCCACCTGTGATAATACATCCTTAACTGTTGGACTAGGAACATAACCAATCACCCTGGAATATCCTATGAAGACTCTGAAGTGTTTGAGAGATTTGACTAAGGCGTATGCTTGCTTCTCAAACATGGGATAGTTTAGTTCTGAATTTTGCAATGCCCTACTGAAGTAAGCAATAGGCTGTTCATGGCCTTGATCATTTTTCTGAAGTAAGACACCAGCAATAGTGTCTTCAGAGGCAAAGGAGAAAATCATGAAGTTCTTATCATAATCAGGGCTGACAAGGACGGGAGCTTCACATATGGCAGTTTTAATGCTCTCAAAAGCTCGTTTACTTTCGTTACTCCACTCAAATTTCACATCCTTCTTGAGTAGCTTATACAAAGGTTTCATGATTTCTGCATAGTTGGGTATGAACCTATGGACAAAATTAGTTTGTCCCAAGAAGGATTGTAAAGCTTTCTTCGAAACTGGCAAGGGCACCTTGCTAATAGCTTCAATTCTTTCCGGGTCTAATTTGACCCCGTCTTTGGAAATTATATGGCCCAATAATTTCCCTTCAGTAACCCCAAAAACTGACTTGGCAGGATTCAAAGATATACCAAATTCTCTACATCTGTCAAGAACTTGCCCAAGGTGGTTAAGGTGTGTTTTCCCATCCTTAGAGAATACCGTTAAATCATCTTGATAAATTTCAATCAACTTCCCAATCAACCCCCTAAAGGCATAATCCATAGCCCTTTGAAAAGTAGCTCCATCATTTGATAAACCAAATGGCATCCTGAGATATTCAAAAGTTCCCCATGGAGTAGTAAAAGTGGTCTTATGCCTATCTTCAGCTTTAAGTCTGGTTTGATTGTATCCTGAAAACCCATCAAGCATGGAAATCATTCCTGATCCTGTAACCCTTTGGAGTAGAGTTTCCATCTTGGGGAGGGGGTAGTTGTCTTTTGTGCAAGCCCTGTTTAGATTCCTGAAGTCAATGCATATTCTGATTTTTCCATTCTTCTTCCTAGCAACAACCATATTTGAACACCATGAAGAATGTCTAGTTTGTGCAATAATTCCAGCCTCTAACATCTTTTGTAACTCCTATTGGACCAAATGAGCTAACTTGGGATTAATCTGTCTTAACTTTTGTCTAAAGGGTTTAGTTTCTTCCTTAAGAGGAATCACATGATGAATCACATCCTCCCTATACACCTTAAGTTCATCATAGTTGAAGGCCAAAACATCCCTATATTCTTTTAATAACTTAACAAGTTCAACTCTTTCTTCTATAGGGGTGGTTTTGCCTATTTTAACCATCCAAGGCTTTTCATCAGTTCCAATGTTTACTTCAACATGATCACATAATTCTTTCTTAGATGCATCCTTTTGTTTGTGACCATCTTGCTTATCAAAATTCCTTTCCAAAGAAACAATTCGCCTAGGAGGGGTTTTATCAACGTTTTCAGTATAGTTGCACCTTTCATTCATTGTGTTGAGGCCAAAATCAAAAAATTCATGCATATGGGTCAAGAATTTTATCACCTGTTTATCATCCTCAAAAACCTGCTAGTGATTTTTATTATCCGGAATTGAAGGTCTGAAAATCACTTCCACTGAAATGTTCTCATCTATCAAGCTATCTGAAACTGTGAGTGTAGAAGCTGCTACTGCTAGTTCATCTGCCAATGAATTCTGTTCTCTAGGAATGGCAATAAGGTTTAATGCATCAAGATCATCAACCATATCCCATATTGCATTCCTATATCCTTTTAATCTTTCAGACTTGCATGCAAACTTGTTCTTAAGTTGTTGAATTACTAAGTCTAAATCCCCCTTGATGCATAGACATTTGACACCTTTATCTTTACAAATTTCTAAGCCAAGGAGTAGGGCCTCATATTCAGCCACATTGTTTGTTGCCTCAAACTCCAATCTATATGAAAACTTAGATATTTTACCACTTGGAGATTGAAGAACAATTCCTGCACCCTTTCCCAATCTAGAAAAGGCACCATCAAAATGCAGATACCATACTTTATCTAACTCACTATCTTTAACTTTATCTTCTAGGGGCACAATTGAGTTAGATAAAATAGCATAATTCCCAAGGCTCTCTTCTTCATAAACCAATTCATCAATGGGGGCCTCAGGTTTTTCCACATGATTTTTCTTATAAGCTTCTCTGTCCAGTCTGAAAGTTCCCCCACTAGGAGTGGGGAGGGTGGCATAAGATAAATCCATTTGTATGCTACCACCCAAATCTGCAGCTGATTTTTTGTTAATCAACATCCCCCATAAGTCAGGAACATCAATTACCACTATATCCATCTCAATATTAATATCTGGAAATGCCTTCAAATATACTTGCAAACCCTTAATTAATCCAAAAACTTCTATGGTTTGACTGTCCAAGGCACAAATGTTATGGTAAGGTCTAGATATCCTTAAATTTAACTGTTCCATGACTTTCTTAGTCATAACATTTGAGCTTGCCCCTGAATCTAACATGCAATTGTGTAAGACTTTGTCACTCACAAGTAGAGACAGGTAGAAAGGCAAATTCATCTCATTGGTTCTATCCCAATTCTGCAGAATAACCGGTGCATCTTGATAAGCTATGGTTGGCTGCTTCTGTATAATCGTTTTAGGAGGCTCATGTACTGCTTTAAGCAATTTTTCTCTCTGTGAAGGGATCTTCATGATTTCTGAAACTGGCACCAGAATCTTTGCATTGTTTATCCAACCCCCTAAGTCAATATTTAAATCAACATTGATAGGCTCATTAGACTTAGAAAAAGTTGGGGATACCTTTGGAGTACTTGTTTGTCCTTTATCTTTGTTTCCACTCCTTTGGTAAGTGTATCCTTTATACTTTGCCATTTCAGCTATTTGTTGAGGTGTGGGCTTGGGCCCATATTTCTCTGTTGCTTTATCCACCTCACCACTCATGAAGTTTCCATGACTCCCATAATCATATTCATCCATCCAATCATACCTCCCCCCATAATAATTTCTGCCACACATGTTAACTTGTTCATTCCCATATTCACTATAACAATCTTCTAGGAAAACAGGACAAGTGGACTCCTCATGAAATTCACCACAAGGTCTACAATAAGGTATAGACTGATGCTCTACCAAGTTGGTGGATTCAAAAGGGTTTGGTGGCCTTTGCTCAATCTGAGGAGGTCTTTGTTCATTATGAGGGGGTCTTCTAGGCCATTTATCATTTTGTCTATGTGGAGGCCTATTACCTTGATTCCTTTCCATGGCAATCAATCTGTTCTGCATTGCATTTAATTGGCTTGTATGATTGGCTTCCATCTGTTTTATCTGATTGGCATGTTCCTTGGCTTGATTTGCTTGATTAATTTCCATTTGCTTGATTAGTTGGGCCAACTTATCCATACTATCACTAGATGACCCTTGATCTTTTGTTTCCTTCTTCTTTTCATCATTTACTTTTGGAGAAGGTCCTCTAGTAAAACCAGGAATATTAGATTTCCTAGCTTCAAGCAAATTTTGTTCAACTTTTAGGGCTATTTTCTGTGCTGTATTTAGATCTTGAGGCTCTTTATCCACAAGGGCATATCTTATTTCTCCTTCAAATGCTTGAGTGTAATAAATCAAAATGGCTGCATCTGAAGGTTTTATATCTTTGTGGCAATCCTTCACTAAGTTATTGAACTTAGTGTTAAACTCAACCATAGTCTCATTCTCCTTTTTCTTGATATTGGTGAGGGCATTAAGTTGATATCTGTGTTCCTTCTGATCACCCCATCTCTTCCTAAATTCATCCAGTATTTCCTCAAGGGTGCTAAATTTGTCTGCCGGAAAATCGGAGAACCAATCCAAAGCATCACCATCCAGTGAGTAAACAAAAAGTGTCATCTTCACGTCTTCATGATTATGACCACTACAATACAGCGTTACACACTTCTCAAAACTCTGGATGTGTGACTTGGCACTCACGACATTGTTTCCCTGAAATTTGGGCAATTTGTCAATAGCTTTTCAGGGACTTGGTGAGGGGCACCTTGGATTGCTGCAAAGTTCAAAGGTGTTAGGAAACTACCCATGATTAAACTAGGATTATGAGTGGGATTACTTACAGTTGGTTGGTTATTGTTTGGGAACAAGTATTGGATATCGGTGAGTGCTTCGTCTCCAAGATGTTCAAGGTGTAGCCTCCTAGGAGGAAGGCGGTTTACTCTCCTCCTATAAACTTGTTCAGGTTCAGGAAAAGGGCAAAACAATCCTTGTGAAGTACTCCTAGTAGGATACCTCTTGACAGAATTATTCAATGGAGTCGCCACTTGAAAACGAATCACACAAGGCTAGCCAATAAAGGTTCAAAGAATTTTAAGGACTAAAGTGTCTTATTAATTAGTTCTTAAAGAATAAGGAATAAGTTAAAAGGGTCAGACCAAGGATAAAAGACTTATCCCCGGCAACGGCGCCAAAGATGTTGTCGCCCTTATGCACACTTGCAGACGAGAGCTAAGTCCTGCTCACTT
>CBVK0100502476.1:0-10615 GCA_900067695.1 Picea abies | reverse complement strand
GAGATCGGTCTCGGCATTCCTGCTGAACCGCTCTTCCGATCTCACGGAACATCTTTGATGGCCTGTAATAATGGAATCTTAACACAGACATTTCTCAATTCAGTCATGATGTCAAACTCAGATTGCACAATTGGTTTTTCAATGAGCGGACTTTCAGGAAAAGGAGGCGTTTGGGGGGCCTGAGCTTGTGTGCTATGCTGTGATTCAGATTGTTTCTGTTTTGGAATGATAACATCCTGCAGGGGTATCTCATTTGATAAATTATCTGCAGGCTCATCTTCATGTTCTTCAATAATTACCTTTGGTGTTGTTTTTGTTATGGGTTGTCTTTTATTTAAAAATTTTCCAGATCTCAGTTGTACTTCTTGTATAGAAACAGGGTTTATGTTGTAAGCTGGATAGTTCTGGAAATCAGCATTATGGAGTGGTAGGGGTGGTCTGTGGTTCGGATTTGGAATGGGTTGAGCGGGAAAAATGGTAGGACGTGGTGGATTCTGAGGCTGTTGAGGGCTTTGTGGAATGGGTGGCAACGGAGGTGGAGTAAAACCAGGCAATAGTTGTTGCAATGGAGGTGGAGTAAAACCAGGCAATAGTTGTTGCAAATTTTGAGGATATTGTGTGTATGGATTCTGGGGCATTGGAACCGCATGTTGTTGTTGGTTATTTCCAAAGTTCGGATTTCTCCATCCTTGGTACCAAGGTTGAGCAGGGACATTTTGTGGAGGCCAGCTTGGCCAGTTCCATGGGTGTTGTTGTTGTTGAGAGAAGGGTGGATAGTAGCTCGAAGATTGTGGGGATGGTTCTTGGTATGCATTTGCATTTGGATTTCTAGGCTGCCAAGGCTTCTTAGGTGCAGATGAAGTCCTTGGAGCTTCCCCTCCCTTGAATATTGCTTGCAATCCAAGTAAGGATGGGCAGTCTTCTGTTTTATGATTTTCAGTACATATTGCACATATAGAAATGTTGTCCAAAGGGCATTCTCGTAAAGGATGTCTTTTTCGGCATTTTGGGCAAAATATGCTTAGGACAGGGTTTTCCTCTTCCTGCTTTCTTTTGATCTTCAGAGTGTCTAATTGAGAGCCAATTGTTCCTAAAAGGTTTGTTTTAAAATTTTCCAAAAGGTTTCCCAATTCGACTTTAGTAACTCCACCAGATGTGGATGTTTTGGTATTTTTGTTGACCAGTTCTCTCACACTTTTTGTAGCTTTCCCTTTACTTCTTGAGTAAGTTCTACAGAGTTCACTAATTGCTTCAAATTTTTTCTGATAAATGTCTCCTGAAACCATTAAATTGAGGGTATCAATGTATTCCTCCAAAACTCCTTTTAAAAAAAGAGTCCTGATTGCTTCATCTTGGAGATCATTATATTTAGATTTTTGAAGGGTATAGGTAAATCGTTCTAGAAAATCCTCAAGGATTTCTTCATCTTGTTGTTGCATTTTGAAGATGTCATTCCGAGAATCCTTGGTTCTGCAATAGTCCTGGTACTTCTTTAAAAACTTTGCCTTCATATCTTCCCAAGATCTAATGTTGTATTCTCCTAAACTCATGAACCAACGTAGTGCAGAATCTTTCAGGGTGGCAGGGAATAATTTCAGTTTATGTGCATCCTGGAGATAGTTATAACTCCTGCACAGGATGTCGAACTCAAAAAGAAAGACATCTGGGTCCTCACTATTTTTCCCATGGAAGGTTGGTAGTGCTGAAAGTGGGATATTTTTCATACTGACATTCTGGACTAAATCCAAAATAGGAAATCCAAAGGTAGTTTCTGGTGGTAATTCATTCTCTGCTTGTTTTTCACCTTCATTTTCAATATGAAGTTCCCCATGTAAGTCTCTCCCTCTTTCCCCCATGGTAAAAGGATTACCAAGGATTGTATAAACAATCTTATCCTTCTTTGGTGAGGGTGTAAAATCCCACCTTTCTGGATTCTTTTTGTCAGAAGTGTTATCTCCTATTGGTCTTTTTAAGGATCTTATGGCCTTTGATGTCACAGCTGTAGTTGTTATCTGTGAAATTACAGAGTTAGGGTTCCTGAGAAGGGCATGTATTTTCTCTGGATCAACTGTGTCATCCAGGGCTGGATCACCAAGATTTTGAGTTTGTTGATGTATGGTATTTCCTAGTTCTAGATTTTGTTCTACGGTTTCCTCAGCCAGAATTTCAGTCTCAGTTTCTATCGCTTTTTGGGTGGAGGTTTCTTCTTCTTTTTGTGGTTTTATATTTTTCCTAAATCTACCCCTAGGATTGGTATTTCTCATGAAGTCATGCTAAATGAAATGAAAGAACTAAGATTGAGTTTCAGAGTACCTGTGATAACTGATATGTCGGTTTTCACCCCTTTTGTTTTCACAGCTCCTCTTACGATCAACCTGCTAACATACCACACCAAACTAAGTGCATTCTAAAACTAATCAAGACAATTATTCTCTTACCTTTTAAACAGCTCCCCGGCAACGGTGCCAAAAATGTCAGGCTGCTAAATTGAAGATTTGAATGACCTGAAACACTAAATTGTCAAACCAGGGTTGGTAAACTTTGAGCTGCTACACTGTATGTGTAGGTAAGCTAATTCCTATCTAAAGACTATCCTTAAAAGAAAACATAAACTCACTCTGAGAAACTGAATCTTAATGTCTATCTTGAAACTTATCATTTCCTGTTTAATTCATCAAAAGAGAAAATAGTCCTATGCTTAAATGTTGGTGCTTCTATTTCCATTCAGGAGTATGATTTCACAAGCTTATTCCACCACTACTTTTAGTCATCTATCATCACCATTTCCATTCAAGCCACGACAGAAAGAGTGTTTCCTAAAATGCATTCAATCTGAACATTATAAATGAATCTAAGTCTGTCCACAAGAAAACAGAGTAATACCCTACTTACCCTATTGGTACCGAAAGCTTCCTCTAATTTAACTGTAATCTAACTATTCTAATCAAGCAGGGTAACTGACTATCTAACAAAGCAAAGCTCACTCAATCTCTAAGTGATGTTCGAATTGAAAACTAGAAGCCAAACAAACCACGTTCATACTCTAAACCCTACAGGCATCAGTCATGCATTCAATACTCATCAACGTAAAAGATAACAGTATGTTGGAATGATTCAATTGAAGAATAAATAAACACAATGTTGAACGAGTTAATTCTGAAACTTTAAACTATCATGTAAGCAAACACTAACACACTGAAATAACTAAATCTATGATGGAAGAAAGCAGCGGCTTGCACCTGTTTGGTGGGCCCAACCAAATGGCACAAACGTTGTAAGTAATAACCAGAACCAACTATATCATTCTATGCAAACATGATGTAAACTTCATGCTTCATTAACTCAGAAGGAAATACTCAAATCGTATATCAGTCGATTAACATAACGCAACAACAGTTTTATATTCAGAAATGTGTGTCCATAACATAACATAATCCAACCCATTCTCGGGAGTGATCTCCTGTTTATATCAGTCTAAAGCAAAAATACATAAAACAAACGGATCCCCGATCCGAAAATAGCTTGGAATCAAGTTTAAAACGGTCTTCACATCTTCGTGACACATAGTGTCACGAAGTGTGAACGATGAAGAATTAACGACCCAATTTTATCATTATGCCTTCAAGCATCCTGTGAGCGATGACTCCAGCTGTCATGCGAATCTCTCTGTCTCCCATTCGGACCATAATGCACAGATCTTGAGCGGCTTCATTGGTATCTCCACGGGTACGAGTTGGTACCTAGTACCGGCAATCCTGTTCCAAAAATAGAAGTGGTACCTAACCCAAGCGACATTAGTTTCAATATCAATTTAAAGCATCAAAATGCATAAGAATAGCTTGAAACATAAAGATACCTTAAGTAGCCCCATTGAATGGTAGGGAGATGTCAATTATGTCAAAACAAGGCCAAAAGGGTGGTACTGGGTATATAAATGGAGGTCTTTGGAATATAATATAGGCAAAAACATGATCAAAACTGGAGACCAACACCTAGCTTGTTGTAGCTTTGACTGTGATTGTAAATATTGCAAAGGTTGATGATCTGTGTGAATAATGGTTTCTTTTCCCAACAAATAATGCTTCCATTTCTTAACACTTTGAACCAATGCATATAATTCTTTATCATAAGTAGGATAATTAATCACGGCACCATTAAACGTCTCAGAATGAAAACAAATTGGCTTACCATACTGAAGCAAAACTGCTCCCATCGCATAATTACTTGCATCTGTCTGGATTTCAAAAGGTTGTCTTAAATTTGGAAGTGCAAGAACTGACGCTGAACTGATCTTTTCTTTCAAAGTATCAAAAGCCTATTGTTGCTTGCCTCCCCATTGAAAAACCTACTTGACACTTGTCACAGCATGTAGTGGAGCTACAATGGACAAAAAGTTAGCAATAAACTTTCTCCAGTATTGGGTTGCTCCCAAAAAACTTCTTACCTCTGTCACATTGTTGGGTCTGGACCATTCCAAAATAAATTTAACTTTTGAAGGATCAATTTTTAATTCACCTCCACCAACAATATGAACTAAGTAGATAAGCGAAGTTTTACCAAATTCACATTTGGACAACTTCAAAAACGACTGTTCTTTCCTCAAAACATCCAAAACTCTTTTCACATGTTCAATATGCTCTTCACGAGATTTACTGAAAATCAAAATATCATCTAAGTAGACAATAACAAAATCATCCAGAAAAGGTCTCAAGACATCATTCATAACTCGCATGAAAGTAGCAAGTGCATTGCAAAGTCCAAAAGGCATTACCATCCATTCAAACAAACCTTGCTTAGTCTTAAAAGCTGTCTTCCATGTGTCACCCTCAGCAATCCTGATCTGATGATAACCACTCCTTAAATCTAACTTAGTGAAATATTTTGCATCTTTTAATTGATCAAGCAAATCATCAATTCGTGGAAGAGGATAACGATTTTTAATTGTTATTTTGTTCAAAGCCCTAAAATCAACACACATTCGCCACGTTCCATCCTTCTTTGGAACCAACACAATTGGAGATCCAGATGGCGAAGAACTTGGCACAATTACCCCTTTGTCTAACAACTCCTGAATTTGTTTTTTAATCTCAGCATTTTCCATAACTGACATTCTATACATACCAATATTAGGAAGTGGACAATCTTGTTGTAACTGAATTTCATGTTGGATTCCTCTTTTTGGAGGCAACCCCTTAGGTTCTTTAAACATGTCGTCATATTGATTAACAACTTCAAATAGATTTGATTTTAACTTAGTATCACAACCTTGAAATGCTTCGTTCTCAACATCATTTTTAGGTTTGATCATTAAGAGAACAAAATTTTTACTTGCATTAACTAACCTCTTCATTTGTCCTGCATTTATGACTGATAAATTCATCTTCTTAGTGTGAGCTCTGACAACATACTCAACCCCATATTTAAACAAATGATACTTATTCTCCTGACGATAGAATATAGCTTTCCTATCATACAAATAAGGACTTCCCAAAACAATGCCACATATATCCAACGGAATCACATCCAACTCTACTTCATCAACAAAATTGGCAGTTATAGTGAACCTAAGTTTACACTTCCTGGTTACTTGTAACTTAGCATTATCACATATCCAACCAAGAGGGTATGGCTTAGGATGTGGACTAGTTTCCAACTTAAGTTTATTTACAGTCTCTTCTGAAATAAGATTTGCTTGTGACCCCGAATCAAACAATGTATCAATCTTTGTATGTTTTGAAATAATCCTTATATGAAAAAGTTCAATTCTTGTTTTCTCCTGTTGAGTTACAATGACATTCTCATTACTTGAAGAGCTAGTACTTGCAATAGAATTATTACCTTGGTAACCCATTGTTGTGATCTTCGTCTCATCACCAGAATCCAAACCCAAATCTTGTAAAACAGTCGCAACAGTCTTCGACTTCCCTTTGTTGTTGTTGCCAAACTTCTTGGGTCTGTGTTCAGGATGAAGCTTCCAACAGTGGTCTTCATCATGGCCATCCTTTGAACAGTGTTTACATGTGAACTTTTCTCCCTCCGTCTTCACGGCAGCATTCTTCCTGCCATTGCCTTTGAATTTCTTCTTCCCTTTGTCTCCCTGGCTGTATGTCTTCTTGAAACCTTCATGAGTATCGTTCTTTCCCCTTGCTTCCAAATGAGTAGCCTGTACACAAACTTCATCTAGATTCGTGGGATTAAACATAAGTATAGTATGCCTCAAATAACTATGCAAAGCACCAATATAGCAATGTTTCCTGTGAAGACAAATCAACTCCCAAAACCAAAGCTCTTCTCCTAAAATCCTGAGTAAAACTTTGTACATTCTGTCCTTTTGCTTGTCTAAAATTCTGCCATTCCATGGTTGCCTTTTGTTTATAAGCTAATGGATAAAATTGTTTTTTTATTTCTATTATGAAATCATTCCAAGAAAGCAAAATGTTTCCATTCTTTTTCATTTCTTCCTGTGTCTTAGATTCCCACCAAATAAGTGTTGAACCATCTAACCTTAATGAAGCTAACTGAATTTTGGTTTCATCATCTTGAATCTTTTGTATTCTAGAATAGACTTCAATTTGACGTATCCAGTTATCCAACTTTTCAGCGTTAACTTCTCCATTATAAAGTGGCAACTCAAATTTTATATCAAGCTTTAATGAAGGAATTTGTGAAGGAGTTTTACCATGCCCATTGGGAAGATGTTTTGAACTTGTAGAAGAAGAAGAAGAATATGATGGAGGAGGAGAGGGTGGTGGAGAAGCACCATTCCCTCCATCTCTGCCTGGAGTCTTGTCACCACCGCCTCCCTTATGCATTGAAGGGTTAGAGCCTTCACCCTGCGACATCATGGTCTGTTCCATTATGACCTTCATCATATCTCTCAACTGTATGATAGTCTGCCTGAAGTCTTCTTCTTCATTCAGAACACATTCATGATATTCTGCCTGAATGTCTCTCTGCAACTTGCAGTGAATGAAACTGCTTCCTCCTTGTCGGATAAGAACTTGGCTCCACAATTTGACCTTCTCCTCTTGTGAGTTTCAACCTTGTGAGCATCAGAAACAAAACTTGCAAACAATCAAGTCTTCAAAACCAGTNNATACCAACTTGATCTAAAAATGAAGAAGACTTGAAAAACTTGTATAATTATTGCAAGTGAAATGTTATGTGTTTAAAGCAACAAGATCAATTTGCAACACATAAATTAAGAATTACTTATGCGAAATATGCATAGACAGCAGCATAAACAATGAACATCAGCACATAAACACAGCAACTTGATAAAGGAGTTCACCCCTCTCCGGGCTACATCTCCTGGTCCAGCTTCCAATGGATCATTATTATTAAATTGCTCAAAGTGATCAAAAAAAATGCCTTACAATGCTCAAAATGACAAACCGACTGCTTCAATGGCTTCCCAACGTCCCAAAAACCCTGTCTGGGCTCTTTCGGCACCTCAATCGGTCGAAAAATGAAGAAGTTAGGCCTCCTGGAAGTCTCCCTCTTCAACTTTGTTGTCTCTGGTTCTACAATTCGCACCCTCCTTGAGCAAACCTGGCTCACACGCTCTTTTAAGCGGAAAAACTCAGTCCCGTACGCAACTGCGCACCAGTACAAACTGTAGGACGGTTAAGGGTGCACCAGCCCCTAACCGCCTCGGCATCTGGGCACATGGCGCATAGAACCTTGGGCTAGGCAAAAAAGTAGTTTAACCGTTTCAAACCATATAACTCCCGTGCGGTTAACCCACCGGTCAAACCACACACACACTTAACCAAAGGTTATGGTTCAAAACTCCCACACGCATGTTTTAATACAATGGCAAACATATATATATGCAATGTAATATTGCAATATATTGCAATTCAATATAATATAATGTGCGTGCCAACGGTCGGGTTTTAAAATATATGGTCGTATGTAAAACAATGTGTCCACGAGTCAGGGCTTAGCCCCGGCCCGACCCCCCTTTGCATCCGACATATATCAACTTTAAATAGTAGTAAAACCATATTACAAACAAGGTTCATGTGGCGACACTTTGGCTAGCGGAGAGTTATGAAGTCGTTGGTGTTGGGGGAGGTTCGGGGGTCGAACCCCACGGACTCCCTATATAATTTTACATAACCAATTAAACAAAAATGAAGGGGACACGTGGCGCCCATGGATTGGGCCATGTGTCCTCATATTACTCGTCATCCACCGGACAGGTGTCATCATGCTACTCGCCAACATCAACAAATGAAAACATGCCACGTCACCCACCTGCCACATCACCGTACAGATGGTACGGCCCTACCACGTCACCGTACGGACTGTACGGATAGGTACAGTCAGCATCCAAAAATTTTCCTTGTTTGGCTTGGCGGACAGATCGCGATATCTTCTCCATACGAACTCCATTTGAGAAAGTAAATATACCACTGGAATCAGGAAGACGAGACGAACGCAATGGCACTATTTTCATCGCATTTTGAACACTTTGAAAATTGAGAAAAATTTGATCCCCTGATCAATGGGAAAGTAGGTAACCCTATCTAAGGCATCTCGAGGATTTGAAGAAGTGGGACGAAGACCCATTTATGATCACTGCAAAAGATGCACTTTGAATGGATCCCATTATCTAGTTTACAATGCTAACATTGACTCCAATTTGTAGAAGGGCCAAACGTAAGAAGGTCCAACTCACTCTGTCGTACACCCTTGACAGATCCAATTTCAGAAGGGTAAATTTTAGGTTCTTATTCTTTACAAAGTGGAGGACCTCTTGAGATATAGCCACTACATCATGAATTTTCCTATTCTCCATAAACCCAAATTGTTCCTCCCTAATAATCTTGCTCAAAAGTGACTTAAGCCTTCTAGCAATGATTTTGGAGATCAACTTGTAGACAATGTTGCAGCAAGAGATGGGCCTAAATTCCCTGAAGGATTACACATTTTTCTTTTTGTGGATCTGGCATAGAAAAGTATCATTTAGAGCTCTGTGAATTCTTCCTACCTTCTGTGGTTCTCTTACCATCAATAATAGATCGTCTTTTAAAAGATCATAAAAGAATTTGAAAAATTCTATTGTAAATCCATCTAGTGTTAATGCTTAAGCCATTATTATAGATGTTTGCATTTCATTAGATAACAATAGCATAATCCAAGATCACTGAGAAATACACAATCACAAGAGACACAACATTTATCTTTGGAAACACTCTAGGGGAAGAAAACCCAGCAAAACTTCCTTAATATAGATAGCCAATACAATGCCAAGAGATCTCATATGCTAATACAGAAAGTCCTCTCCTAGATATGCGCCACTCTCTCTCTCCTTTGCCAGTAACGGATCAGAACTTGTCTCTCAAACTGAGCAAGTTAGTTGTGTCTAAGTGAGGCACTAGCCTCCTTTATTTATACACTCTAGCACATGTGAAGTGTCTCTTCACTGGCAGGGCCGACTTCTCAAACTGGGTGGGTAAACCCACCTTTATTATATTTCTGGGTTTCTTTATTAACTGTTGGGGCCGACTTCTTATTCTGCCTATTATAATTATCTTTTGACCAATTTGCAAAAGGGGATTTGGTCCTATTACAATAACCGACATGATCAATCCACAATGGGGATTGATCCTATGAATAATATATCAATAATAATAAGAATACTCTTTGCAATTACATTATTTCAACACTCCCCCTTAACAAGAAGGGTATTCTTCAATAGCATCATGCGAGAGAGAGAGGACAACATCATCAATAGCATCAAGTCAGAGGAAAACATCATCAATATCATTTTGGTTGGCATATCTATAAATCATCGAAAGTTTTCTTCATCAACAGCATCATCATTCTCAAAGGAATGCCATCATCATCTGCATCAATATGTATTAGTATAAAAACTGATGCATCATTATCATCACAGCACAAGGCTAGCTCATCATAATACAACACTAGCTTTACGTCATAACTGTCAAGTTGGAAGCTCAGTACTTGTCTCATCTCATCATCTTGCTTTACATCACAGCACTCAAGCTGGAAGCAAGATACTTGCCTTGCTTTACATCACAACCATCAGGTTGGAAGCAAGATACTAGACTGGCTTTACGTCACAGCTATCTAGATGGAAGCTCAGTGCTAGTCTCATCATATCATCTTGCTTTACGTCTGACAGCTTGGTCATAAGCAAGGAACATCTCTTCTTTCTTTACGTCTGACAACTCGGTCAGAAGCAAGGAACATCTCTTCTTGCTTTACGTCTGACAACTCGGTCAGAAGCAAGGAACATCTCTTCTTTCTTTACGTCTGACAACTCGGTCAGAAGCAAGGAACACATCTCATCTTTCTTTACGCCTGACGGCTAGGTCAGAAGCAAGGAACACATCTCATCTTGCTTTACGTCTGACAACTAGGTCAGAAGCAAGGAACACATAACATCTTGCTTTACGTCTGACAGCTAGGTTAGAAGCAAGGAACACATCACATCTTGCTTTACGTCTGACAGCTAGGTCAGAAGCAAGGAACATCACATCTACTCCCCCTTTTGAGGAAGGTCCTTTCAAACTATGCCAATCTTATCTCGGAAGTACTCAAACTTTACACAAGATAGAGGCTTGGTCAACACGTCAGCAAC
>CBVK0100502475.1:0-10617 GCA_900067695.1 Picea abies | reverse complement strand
TCCCAGTTTGGGTTTCCAGGGGAAAAATCTCTATGTAATGTTTGTATTTGCCATTGTATCTTTTTTGTTCTTTTCTGAATATATATTTACAGTAGACATTGTACAAGGTTAGAATTTATATTCATTCCATGTCGATTTGTTCTTACAGGTAATGATCTCGAAACTAGCATATAGTTTATATTTTCCCCTCCATGCATTTTTGCATTATTCTTTTCATGTTTCATTTTTCCTTAGGATCGACCCCACTGAGTTGCGACAATGAAATGTCTTTATTGTTTAGAAGTGTTGTGATTCATGTGGTAGAGCCTCCTTCCATGGGTGTCCTAGCTTAGATCCCCTTTTCATTTTGGCACCCATGCTACAAGTTTTCTATTAGTCTCAAAAGTCTTGTTTAGTCCCACCATGACTTTGTGTTGAAGTTGCATATCTTCTTCTCAGTTTTTTTCTGGCCATTACCTATGGGAATCCCTCAAACGTATGATGCTACCTATGTTAGCACTTTTCATATTCTTCAAACAGGTATTATGTTCGTTACTGGTATATAGAGTAGTTGTCACTCCCACCTGCACTATTCATTTATCTGTATCATTCATAGATCTGTCATAGGGTCCACCCCATTCTTTAATGACATCATACCTTTCCATCTGCTTAAAGGTGTCACTTACGGATGGTAGATATTACCTCTCCATGGGTGCCCTAGTTAGTAGCTCACTAGAATTTTTGACACCTATGTTGCAATTTTCTTGTAGGATCGAAATCCCTCTTTAGTCATGCCATGTATTTGCATTGAAGCCTCATGACTTCCTCTCAATCTCTTTCTAGCTATTTCACCAATAGGGCTTCCAAAAAAAATTTGAGTTGTAATTGCATTTCATATTAACAACTTGTGTTTTTAGGCCTAATGTAGACTTTATCTTGCTCTTGTTGAACCATTTACTTATGCATTCCTACCAGTTTCTAGCCTTCCAATTTATTCCTTTGTGACTCAACACCTTTACCCCTAGGAGACACATTCCTTTGAGTGTTCTTATCTTGGACATGCTTCCTTGCATTTCGAATAGGTATGTTCCTTGCGCTTTGGAATTAGTTTTCTTGCCCACAACACTCGTTTCCTCCATTGTACTATAACACTCTTTTATTCTTTTTCAGAATTTAATAATATGAAAAAGACAAAAAAAAATGAAAAAACCAAAAAGAGGGGGAAATAGCGTCTATCTCTTTTGTTAGCAACAACCTTGTTGCCCTTCAACAAATCGCAATATTGAGTCAGTATCTCAATATTTTGGGTTTAGTATGGATTTAGGAGACTCTTTCTTGTTGATGAAAATAATCTTTCCTAGTTGGTTATTCTTCCAACCATGTGGAGCATTTGTCGATGCCTCCTGTATCAAAAATGTATCCCAGTTTATAATCCATGCTTCCTAAGTCACATAATGTGTTGTTCCTTTGGTCAAGGAAAGTTTCATCCTAATTCAACCATTCTGCAGTAAGTATTTGACCTTTCAAGTTGGCTCCTGTGTCAGTTAAGTAAATATTATTATCACAAGTATCTATGTCTCTTACTCGTGCTAGTATACAAGGTCCTCATTAACTTCTGGCTAGCGTGTCTTCTCTTATCGACTTTGACACATTTCTTTGAGAGTATGACCTAGAGTAGCACCTTGGGCCTATTTCCATTATTGATAGGTGACCTTGCGCTTAGCAGATGAAAAACCATCATTAGTCACTAACTGAGTGGTTTCCCTTGTGTACGACGTCAACAATAATCATCACACATAGGGATTCGTGTGGCACCTTGGTTTCCATTTGAACCAATTGGTGGATTTCTCTTAGTAGTCTTCATCATTGGCTACTATTCAAAGAGTCTTTGTCATGTGCTATTTCCATCTGGTGCATGTCAGAGTTGTACCTCGGTCTGGTCCTTACAAATATGTTTGTCTGAATCCTTCCAAATATTTGGCCTTCGGTTACCGCTCTTGCTGGATGATGGAGGATGCCTTAATGCCTTCCTTCTAGCAGATCTCTTCCTATCGACTTCAATACATCTTGCTCTAGGATAGGGATCTAGAGTCATATTTGGTACCTTGGGGCTTGCATTCATCAGTAGCAGGTTCCCTCGCTATTGACAGTGGGAATACATCAATTTCCCCTACTCGATAGATTCTACCAAGTGTTTGACATCAACTCATTTATTCAAACTTGTTAGATTGTACCATGGTAACTTGACATCCATTATCATCATCGATGGGTTATCTCATGTTTGTTAACAATATACATCAATGATCAGTATTAAAGCAGTGTTTCACTATGTTTGACCCCAACACATCTATTCACATAGTGTAGACTTGTACCACAACGGATCGTTTTGAAGACTTTGGGTGAAGTACGATCATCACATCTTTTGTGATCCTACTAGACATATATTGTACCACCCCACATACATTGGTACTTGTAGATGATCAATTTGTTCACTCCATTGGTCCCAAATATCCTCTTCTTTTGATTTTGAGACATAGCTCCAATGTGTATCTATTCGTGGCTATGATCTACTTTCACATGGATCCACTGTGTATTCCTCATGGCCATTCTTTCTACTTCATATATATCACATGGATCCATTGTGTATTGCCCGTGGCCATGGACATTAGTCATATTTTCATATATGCCATGGATCCGTAGTGTATTTTCCTTGGCGGCCATGCTTACATCACTCCCAAGCATGGGTATGCCCGACTTGGGATAGAGAATACTCTTACTTGATTTTGGATGACAGTTTCTGTTTTTGGATCAGTTGTCTTGGGAACCTTCATGGATTCTTTCATTGCATACTCGTCTTTCATAGTTATTATGTATTTTGACCATCACTTGCCCTTTTGACCTCACACATTAGGGGGCATATGTTATAGCACAAATTGCACATCTATGCATTTGTGACATGACCCAACCCTTTTCCCTAGCTTGTTAATAAAAATCTCAACTTCCTTCATCAAATTCACTTAAAAAACATGAATTTTGCTTATATCTGCGGGTTTCCTTTTTGAAACACATGGACATCTGTGCCTTTATATCTTGCAACCTGCGGATTCCCTAAAAAATTGTGAAAAATAAAATAATTCCACATTTTCAGGTGGGGATTTTGTTTGGGCTCGTTTCCCAACCTCCCTAAGCTCATACCCAATGAATTTCAACCTCCTTAACCNATGGTATAAATGCACCATTGGGGGCATGGATGAGAGGAAGAACTCATGTGCAAGACCTTGCTGAATTTTTTTAACAAGTTTCCCTATACCCCTTCATTCTCTGAGTAGCATCCCATACCTAGAAAATCCTTTTCCAATGTTCCTTCCTTCTCTATATAGATACAAGGTGTGTTCCTATCCCTGTTGAGTTATCCAAGGAAGAGCCTCCCTACTGAGTTAATGCTTGAAGGTCTTTGGAGGAACCTAGGGCAGTTGGCTCCAAACCAATACCAAAGGTTGAATCATGTTGTAACTACCTTTCTCACATTGTTGCTAATATAAGAGTTCTATTTCCCTCTTATTATGTGTTTATTGGTTCATTGTGATGCGATATGCTAATGTTTTTCCTATACAATTGAATCTATGCACATGATATATGCTATTTGAATGTATAACTACATTGTAGTAGCCTATTCTTGGTTTCCTATTGCAGGTTAGTTCCAACAAAGATCAAGAGCACTTCAAGAAGTGAGAGCGGGGATCGACATCGAACGAAGGATTCAAGGTGTGAGGCCTTTCCTTCTTTCTTTATCTTTCTCTCCTTATGAAAGTAGTTATTTCTTGTATGCATTGATGTGGATGGGGATTGGTTCTATCTTCTGAATTTGATTTTGCTATGTTGTGACTTGACCCAAGGTCATGGGGGAACTATCCCTTAAACACTAAGAGGGGTCCAAGGGGGGGGAATTATTTATGGGTATTAATCCAAACCCACATTCTTGAATTTTATTATCATTGTGTATAAAACTTATATTTTGTGTTTAAGTGTATGGGAGCCCAATCACTGAATACATGTAAGAGGGTGGGTGTGAGAAGTCACATCACATAGTTATTGGGAGCATGGGGTTGAAGTAAAATCAACATTGTGGAGTGTGAGAGTCAACTTGCTTGGGGAAAAGAGAAGAAATTCATATGGGCATAAGAGAAGTTTTTGGACAGTCATGTTTTTGGCATGAACAATAGGCAGAGAACAAAAAAAGGATGTCTAGAGCTAGAACAACAATGGAGGGAGAATTTTGGAGCGTTTTGGGAGCTGGAAATCGAAGAGGCAAGCTATCAGGATTGCAAAAGAACCAAGTTGTTAGGCCTGAAGAGTGAACTCTTGTGTGACTTGCACTATAACAAGAAGTTATTGTTGTTTTTTTACTGGTAGTTTTCTTGAGTAGTGAGTTCCCTTGAGTTCCCAGTAGTGAGATTCTTGGTTACTTGTGCCAAAGAGACCTGCATAAACGAATGGGACGTCCATTGGACTAAGAACAATGAAGGGGTGCATTCCTTTGGTTGGCATGTCAAAAGGAAGAGAGCTGGTGGAAATCAAGATAATTGTAAGAGAATGCCAATGATTGTGGGATATCAGAGTTGTGAGTGAATAGTGAGAGACACTCTGTTTTGTGGATTCCTAGCCCCAACATGGGGGTGACTTTTTGTAAAGATCTAAAACAATAAGTCTATGGTTGGGTGGAACGCTCATCCCAAGCAAGTGGTTGCACAACTATTTTAAAAAGACAAGTGTTTATCTGTTTCTCTAAGTCATTCTATATGAGAATGAATTATTTGTTGCCATGATGAACTGATTAGTTGCATTCTTGTTTATTTCAACATGTTATAGCTGCATTTAAATTAATTATAGTAGAATGATTAAATTTGTGTGTATTCCCGTAGATGGTAAGCTACATGATTAGTTAGCAATTTTTTTATTTATTTTTATGTGTAATTCCGCATGTAATGAACCTTGATTAAGCTGGGGGATGTTACAAAGAAAAATATGTATCATAATAATGACCATGCTCATGATTACAACCAATAAGGTGAAATGCTATTGCACATATTGCATATGATATAGTCAAATAGACATTCATGACCAAAGGAAGTGGTTAATGTTATTACAATTGGTTAAGAAGAAGGATACACGTAAGGATACAATCAGATTGGTGCGTTTCCAAAGAAGAGAAAAATGTAATACACAAATTATTTTACATAAAATTAATATAATTGTAAAACAAATTAATAAAAAAACATTTGAATGAATTGCCAATATGAGAAGGAATGAGGGGAAAAAAGAAAATATCAACTAAATACAATGTCACCTTAACTCACTCTTTATGTATGTAAAAAGTAACTTTCACCAATGCCAATGTGTAGTTAGTGTTTTGACACCTTTACTTTTCAATGCAGATGCTTACTCCACTTATATAAATTTCTTTTGGAGCTTCTTGTTCATTTATACAAATTTCTTCTAGAAATTCTTTGACTTGTGATTAGTATTTTAATGTTTTTCATCATATTACAATATTTATATTTATAAAATAATACAAATAATAAGTGTTTAATTTTTGTGAAATGGTGGTGTTTAATTGTTTTATATTTTGTTTTTTAGTTGACTAAATCTTAATTTTATGTTGTTTAAATTCTATTTTTAAATGTATAAATGGATTCAATATATTGAAAAACTTTAGAACATTCTAATTATATAATCTTAACCACTCAAATTCGCAAAATTCAACAAATTCTTACTAAATTACACAATATATATATATATATATATATATATATCCTCTAAAAAAACCAAAACCTAAAATTTTTATACTACAACCTGTTGTAAAATAATAATGAAAAAACACTTTTACAACAAATTCATACAACAAGCACATGAGATATGATCAACCTGAATCCATGATGATACAATATGTTATCAAGAATAGAAGTATGGTCAAATTACTACACATATACAAGTAGATAAATCACTCTCATGCTTGAATGAATGCAAGTAGCACTTGCAAGATGTAGGGTTTGAGATATGCCAATGAAGGGCCTAGAAACGTTGGAGATCCTCACATTGCTCTTGGATAATAGACGAATGATGGATTTACGTGGGAGAGCCTCACATTGCTATTAGATAATAGACGAATGATGAATTTTCAAAATAAATACAGAAAACACCCATATCAACATGGGTAAGAGAGAAGTGGGTTGTTCAAAGAATATAAATAAATATTGTTAACTATTTCGTTAACTAATCCGGCGGTTCAACAGTTTGCATGAGTTCAACTGTTCGCATCATGTAACTATTCGCAACTGCCTCACAACTGTCTGCCTCCGCCTATACATAATGTATCTACCATCTGTTTTGTTCAATAAGAAATTGTTTTGTGTTTTATGTTCTATTAATTGTGGAGTTTTGTTATCTGGCCTATGTACAGTGGTATCAGAGCCATGTTTTTTAAAAATCCATGCTATTGTGTGCCTACATGAGCTCCAGATTCGAGAGGAGCCACCTGTAACTGTGTAGTTTCAATGTAGTTGCAGTTGCAGCGAAGGAACAACAAGTGCCCGAAGGCCCTCCAGCATTTAGTCACTGAGCTTGTGTGTGGGAGCAGCTGTGAGCAGCTAATGTTGAAGGTGTTGTGAGATTTTATTTTCTTTTTCCTGTGCAAGTGGAATTTCATTACATAGATTAGTTTACAATGCATTCATTAGTATCAATTGTGGGAGTAGTGCTTTCCGGACAAGAAAATTACCAAGAATGGTTTCGAAAAATTAAAAATACTCTTATTTTTAATGATTTATGGGAGGAAATTTGTGAAGGCAAGGATGACAATGACCCAGAGCAACCTATAGACGCCAGACAACTTGTAATTTGGAAGAGTAAAGATAAAAAGGCACATGCTTTAATTTCTTCCTCATTCACTGAAGAGGTAAGCAGACATATTCTTTCCAGCACCACAGCATTTAAAGCATTAGAGAAATTAAAATATCTTTATGACTCCCATTCAGAGATGGAAATTATACAATTGTTGATGAAGTTGTTTAATATGGAACTGAAAGATAATAATCCCATGAAGTTAGCTTCCAAAATTAGAGCTCTTTTTCATGATATTGACTCAACTGGTGTCAAAGTTGATTTACAACTCACAACATTTATTAAAGCCTTATATCCTACCTATTCACATTACTTAGAGTCTCTTCAAGCTAGTGGATAGATGAAAGACATGACTTTTGATACTCTTGTAGACAAAATTGCCAAAAGAAAGAAAGCTTTTGGGAAGAAGGAATCTTTTTCCACTTCCACAGTTGAGACTTTGTGTCTTGCACAGAAAGAGCAAAAACCTAGAGGAGAGTCTGCTAGATTTGAAAATAGTCATAGAGGTCGTGGTAGGAGACCATTTAGAGGCAAGGGGGGTCATTATCATCAAGGAGACAAACAACAAGATGATAGACAACAAAAAAAATTTCAGAATGATAAACAATCTCTTAAGTGTTATAGGTGTGGTAAACTAGGTCATACATCTTCTCATTGTCGCACTCCTTGGGAAAGGATTAGTGAGAAGAAAGAGCAACAACCTCCAGACAAAGGCAAACCACCTGAATCTGCCAACTATACTGTTGCACATTGTAATCTTAGTATCAATGAAGTTTTTAGCACTTCTTTTTCTTCTTGGGAAGACACTTGGATTTTACATACTGGAGCCACTTGCCATATGACCTTCAGAAGATATTTTTTTGAAACATTCAGTAATCACATTGATGGAATAGTTTATTTTGCCGATAAGTCCCAGTTAAATCTTTCAGGAATTGGATCTATTTGACTTCGCCTACCAGGACTTGCTGATTATATTTTGCATGATGTTCTTTACATTCCTCAATTAAAAAGAAATCTGATGTCTCTCATACATATCAGGCAGCAAGGACATTCTATACATATGTTTGATGGTATAATTAAAATACGAAAAGCATCTGATCAAGTGATTGTTATGGTTGGTGTTGAAGAAGACAAACTTTTAAAACTTAAAGGGACATCCTCTTTTCAATCTAATTCAGCTCTTTTGGCTCAGCATAGCGATACTTTGTCTTCTAGATTATTGTGGCATGCTCTTTTTGGTCATATTAATTATGATAGTATCCGGATTATGAAACAACAAGGTATTCAAGGGCTTCCTACTATTCCAAGAAAGATTTCTCCATGTAATGCTTGTATTTTAGGCAAGCATTGTAAATAACCTTTTTATGGATCTACTTCTCGAGCTTCCAGAAAGTTAGGTCTCATACATTTTGATTTATGTGGGCCCATGCCTATTCAATCTGCAAATGGTAATAAATATCTACTGACTTTTATTGATGACTACACCAGGATGTGTTGGGTTTATCTGTTGAAAGAGAAATCTTAGGTTTTTGCAACTTTTAAGAATTTTCATTTATGGATTACAAATGAAACTCAACTTAATATTGGCACTCTACGATCAGATAATGGTGGTGAATACACCTCTAATGAATTTGAAAAGTACTTACAAAATAATGGTATTAAACATTAGAACACCATCCCTTATACTCCACAACAGAACGGTGTAGCAGAGCGCATGAACAAAACTTTGCTTAATATGGTAAGGTCAATGATGTTTTTTCAGAATGTCAGGTTGATGTTTTGGGAAGAAGCAGTACTTTGTGCCATTTATATTTGCAATCGTTGTCCTTCTACTGCCATCAATAATAAGTCCCCTTATGAATTATGGTATAATCGTCTTCCTGTTGTTCAACATTTTAGAGTTTTTGGTTCTCCATGTTATGCGTTAATTCCTAAACAACAACGCGATAAATTGGGTGCAAGAAGTCGCAAATGTCTTTTCTTGGGGTATTCTAACACCTCCAGAGCTTATCGATTGTATGATGAGGAAAACAAGAAATTTGTTATTTCAAGAGATGTTGTTTTTCTCGAATTTGCTAAAGATGCTTCTACTATTGATAGGAAACTCAATCATTTGGATAGATTCTCTTCCAAGAAGTTTTATTATGAATGGGATAATGATCTCCCACATCCTGAAGGGGGGATTCATATTCTAGGCCAGTCTGTGGATTTTCCTTCAACAACACCAGAGAATGAGACCACATCATAGAATGAAGAAAAAATAGTCGATAACAATGTTTTTGATGATAATAATGTTTCTGTAGAAGAACAATTGGTTGATAATAATGTTCCTACTGAGGAAAAATTGGAGGATAATAATGGTCCTGAAGAACCTATTTCAAACACTCTTGAAACTGAGCAAACATTGCAGCAATCAATACGTAGATCAACACGAACCAAGACAATGCCAAAAAGGTTTGGTGAATTTGAGTTAAAATTTTCTGTTGTTAATGAACCTACTACTTTTGAAGAAGTCACTAGTTGTAATGAATGGAAAGCTGCAATGCAAAAAGAGTATGATGCTCTTATTAAAAATGGCACTTGGAGGTTGGTGGATCCTCCTATTGGAATCAAACCAATTGGTAGTAAGTGGATTTATAAAAGTAAATATAAAGCCGATGGTTCTCTTGATAAGCACAAAGCAAGACTTGTAGCAAAGGGGTATGCACAAAAACAAGGTATTGATTATACAGAAACATTTGCTCCTACAACGAAATGGGGCACTATTAGAACCTTATTTTCTCTTGCAGCTCAAAAAGGATGGAAAATACATCACATGGATGTAAAAACTGCCTTCTTAAATGGAGATTAAAAGAAGATGTTTATATGTTGCAGCCGGAGGGTTTTTCTGTTAAAGGAAAAGAACATAAAGTATGCAAATTGATAAAATCATTGTATGGTTTAAAACAAGCACCTCGTGCTTGGTATGAAAAGTTAACTGAACATCTTCTCAAGTTGAATTATAAGCATTTCAATCTAGATGGTGCAACTTTATTTGTTAAGAAAGTTGGAAGATCGGTTGTATATCTAGTTGTCTATGTAGATGATTTTCTTATCACGGTAAATAATGATGATTATATAACATCTATTAAAAAGGAGTTGCAGAAGGTCTTTGATATGACAAATTTGGGATTACTACATTATTATCTAGGGATCAAAGTAGATCAAAAACCGAAGCACATTTTTATTTCTCGGAAGAAATATATTGGAGAACTATTGAGCAAATTTGATATGGATTGTAATCCTGTTTCTACTCCAATGGAGAAGAATCTAAAGCTTACTTCAAATGAAGGTAGTGCATTTGAAGATCCAACAAAGTAAAGACAGCTTGTTGGAAGTTTAATTTATCTTACTACTACTCGTCCTGACATAACTTTTGTTGTAGGAATACTTTCCAAGTTTATGCATCAGCCCTGTGAAGGTCATTGGACAACAGCAAAACGAGTGCTCAAATATTTAAAAGGCACTCAATCATATGGCATCAAATATTCTAAAGTTTCAGACTTCCATCTCATTGGTTATTCAGATTCTGATTTTGACGGAGATAAAGAGCATGGGGTGTCTACTTCAGGTTATTTGATGAATCTTGGATCATCAGCCATCACTTGGAGATCATGAAAGCAATCAGTTCTTGTTGATTCTACAACTGAAGCCGAATACGTTGCAGCAGCTCAAGCCACAAGAGAAATCATTTGGCTT
>CBVK0100502473.1:0-10619 GCA_900067695.1 Picea abies | reverse complement strand
TAGAAGGAAGCACCAACTCCATGTGTTCAAGCCCCCACTTGAACCTTTGAGAACACCAGTCCTCCCTAGCTCCTCCCAACCACCCTGAATTATCAATATGAAATACTGAAACCTATTACAGTGATATAGTGTTCAATAATAGCTTACCAGTCTCATCACTGTTCTGCAAGATTTTTCTACTCAGACTTCCTCACTGTCTTCCAGCATGCATCCACTGCCCATTATGTTCTTTTGTTTTTTATGCTCTGTGTGCCATGTCCATTCACTGCACAACTCTTCTTCTATTCTATTCAGCTGTTGCACTCTTCTCCTTCTTCATGCATGAATCACCTTCAACAACAACATCCACAACAACAACAACAACATCTCTTCTTTGTACCATGTACTTATCTCTTCTGTGCAACTTGTGCATGGAATATTAGCCATTCCTCTGCATGCTCACACCATGTCAATTTCCTCCACAACTCAAGTGCTATGTCTGATCATCATCGTGACTCTTCAGCTTCTCTGGACGTTTTTCCACTCGTTCAGCATCACTATATGTTATGTTGAGATTCCTTAGCCTCTCTGGCAGTTGAGACTCTTCGTCTTCTCTGTGACTGTCAAGCTCACCTTCTCTGTTCCAATTATAGGCTTCAATGCTCTGCCATCTATCAATCGCTTGTATCAATAATCCTCAATCCACTGGAATATGCCATGAGACTCTTCATCTTCTTTAGCGATCACACTCAGTCCTCTTCGAGTCCTCTGGCAGAGATCATCATTTGTTTCAGTTGCTACATCGAGAAGTGCAAAAGTAGTCCTTCGATCTTATTCAACTTCACCTGAACCATTGGATTAAAAATAAAGAATCTTGTACATGTTTTTCCATTTCATAATTCGTCATTTTCGGATCCCTGTGGTGAAGCTTAGCACCTCTATCTTCTTCCTCCATCTTCCATCGATGTGCCCAATGGTTGTGACCATGCGCTTATGCATAAAGCACTTTCGTGATTTCGTATTTCGTGAATCTGGAGATGAGGCATCTCGACTCTCCAAGTCGCAATCCCCGAAACCCCGAAATGGAGCTTATCTGAATTGACTCCTTCCCTTCTCGTGACCACCGATGGTGACCATAGGCTATGCCAAAAGGCGCTTCATATTTCACGAGTTTCCACACCATGCTCCGTTGACTCCAAGTTAGTGAAATTCCAATCACTTGCCACTTGTCCTATGATTCGAAGGTTAAGATCTGATCTTGATTCAACAGCTTAGATCATATCGTTATTTTGACATTCTTGTGGTTATGTTTCTTGCCTCTCCAAGTCGCGATTTGTGAAACTCCAAAATGTAGTTGGATCAACGGTCCAGATCACACCTTGATCTAACGGCTGCGATTAAATCGCGATTTCACATATCATTGTTCCTAAGATGGAGGTTCTCGTTACTCCAAGTCGTGATAGGCGAAGCTCTAAGATGGAGCTCAGATCAATGGTCCATGTTCTTGGTGATCCGACGGTCCTGATCTTTTCGTGATCTTGCATCTCGTTGTTCCTTATATGGAGGCTCTCGTCACTCCAAGTCGTGATAGGAGAAACTCCGAGATGGAGCTCAAATCGACAATCCACGTTCTAGGTGATCTAACGGTCCTGATATTTTTGCGATCTCGCATCTCGTTGTTCCTTAGATGGAGGCTCTCATCACTCCAAGTTGCGATAGGAGAAACTCCGAATGGAGTCAGATCAACGGTCTAGATCAAACCTCGATCTGATGGCTAAGATTTTTTCATGATTTCACATATCATGAAATCAAGAGGTTAGGGAACCCCGTTCCTTTGACTTTCCATTCAGCGACATGACGATCTTTCGCCACGTGTCCTATGGATCAAGGGTCCACAACTATCCTTGATGGATGGTCAGGATTCCATCACAGTTTTGGGGAGTTGGATGACTCTTGGACTTATCCGCCTCACAGCTTCACCATATCTAACGGCTATTGAGCCTTCGTAGATACCCCAGGTCCTACGGCCCAGATCTTCTTGCGATTTCGCCACTTCGCAATTTCATTGCTTCGCGATTTCGTCCACCTTCATGATTTCGCCACTTCACGATTTCATCCACCTTGTGATTTCGTCACTTCACAATTTCACCACTTTGGTGGTGAAGTGTTTCGACACTTCAACTCCCAGTATCCGAAATTCTAAAATGGAGTTTACTCTTCCATTATCACTGCGTTGTTGATCATCCTGATCTTTTCCATCGTTGTTCTTGCCATCAGTGACAAGCTTACTCCCAACTATAAACCTTCCAACAAAGACATAGTGCCGAATTCAACTGCACAGCATAACAAGGAGAACAAGAATACGAGATGCCGCCATTGGATCATACCAACGGGATGCAACCCACGGGATAAGTAAGTACAATCAAAGGCTTTTTGCAATCATGTGTAAAGGTATTAAGTGATCCATCATCTGTAAAAATATTGAAAAACATACTAGAAAAATGTAGCATCGAGAGGGAAGGAAATCTAGAACCAAAGATAGACAATCACCTGCACACGAGGAGAAGAACAAGTAGTGAGTTTATACTGAATGATAATATTGTGGATTTCAACATGGGAGACATTATACTAGATCTAGGATCTAAAGTTAATGTATTACCAAAGAAGACATGGCAGTGCATGGGAGAGTCGAAATTAGGATACTCACCTATTCAATTAAAATTGGAAAACCAACACAAGATCTTACCAATAGTTAGATTGAAAGGAGTGACAGTTGACCTAGATGGAGTGTGCACTAAAGAAGATTTCGAAGTCATTGAAATAGTAGATGGCACAACACCTTACCCAGCGTTGCTTGGTCTGGATTGGGAATTTGACAACTAGGCCATAATCAATTTGAAGACCAGGAAAATGGCATTTGATTCAGGATAATACAGGGTCATCACACCATTAAACCCATCCGAAAAGGAGAGGTTTTTAGAACCTACTTTCCTAGACCTAGAGGAAATCAGCCAGTTATACAGAACAACTGTGTGCAATGAGGATTACGTAAACCCAACTGTAGATGGGGTACTCAGTTGGAGGAGCATTACTTCATGTGCAACAAACTTAGACACCAGTTTAGAAAACTGGTAGAAAATGCTACACGAAGTATCCACGAGAATATGTGCAAGAATAGACCGCGCAATAAGACAGGTGGGCACAGAAATCAGAGAACCACCCAGTTTCCATGGAATAAATGATTTGGAAACATTCTTGACACGGTATGAAGATGCAGTGTTAGAGAACCAGAGACTATTAGCACTTGATTTAGCACTCAAGGCCACACCTACAAGATGGTGGGGTGTGCACAAGGAGACCATCACAGATTGGTACCAATGTAAGAGGCTACTACGCGTAAGGTTTGGCGCAGCACAAAAAAACAACAAACAACAGAAGTATGATGGACACGGGGCACCAAAAAAACACATGGAGGCATGTAGAACTCTATGGAAAATGACACCCCCAGAGGAATGGCCTTATCACTTCATACACACTCTAGAGGGAATATCAACAAACTAGTATACAGACCAGGAGTTGCACAAAGGAACTATGACATGGATGACATTGCAATAGAATTTTACCATCACATTTTCATTCGAACATGAAAACCCAACATAGATGCATCTCTAAAATGGATCAGAGGAGTAATATTCATCGAAGAACCAAAAATAGAATTGATCATAGAATAACAACAACGGAACAAACATATAGTCAAGGAACTATTGCCATGTTACCATATACAGGAGGAAGCACCGAACAACGACGATCCATGCGACATTCATATTGAAGAAGCAGAAGGCGAAAGATATGTGGAAGGCCCACCCATATAATCAAAAGTCATTTCCACACCGATCAAAGTAAATAAAGTTAACATTTGGACAAACGAGCATCCAAAAATGGCCAGCATTGGAGACCACTGGGATGAGAAAACAGTAGAAATCATCACAGAGTTGTTGTGTGAATACAACGACTTGTTTCCCACAACCTTCAAAGAGATGAAGGGTATAGCAGGAGAATTAGGAGAGATGAAGATACCACTCAGACCTTAAGCGATACCTATTAGACAATGGCCCTACAGGTTGAACCTAATATATAAACAGAAAGTCAAATCTGAGATCGACAATATGCTTGAAGTCGGCATCATAGAACTGGTTGAGGAGTCAGAATGGATAATTCTGATGGTATTTCAATACAAGAAGCAAAGAGGGATCAGGATATGCATCAACTTAAAGAAGTTGAACAATGCATGCCTACACGATCCATTCCCTACATCGTTCATAGATGAAGTGTTAGAGAATGTGGGCGGACATGAAGCTTACTCATTCACTGATGGATTCTCAGGCTACCATCAAATTAAGATAGCATAGGAGGATAGATACAAGACCACATTTGCAACTAAATGGGGATCTTACCAATACACAGTCATGTTGTTTGGATTGAAGAATGCACCAACAATGTTTCCCAGAGTAGTCATTGTTGCATTTAAGGAATTCATCCACCACTTTCTCGAAGTATACCTAGATGATTAGACAGTCTATAGTTTATTGAAAAACCATGTGGCAATTTTACAAATGATGTTAGAAAGATGTAGACAGTATCAGATATCACTAAACATAAATAAATGTATATTTGGAACACCGTTTGGGATACTATTAGGTCATATAGTATGCAAAAACGGTTTGATAGTAGATCCTGCAAAGATCGCAGTCATTGTTAACTTACCACCACCAAAAATAGTCTGTCAGCTAAGAGCGGCATTGGGACACATAGGTTATTACAGGAAATTTATCAAAGGATATACGTAGATCACTGCACCGATGGAAAATTTGTTAAGAAAGGATACAAATTTTTAGTGGAACTATGAGTGTCAACATGGTCTGGATACCCTAAAAGAAAATATGGTCAGCGCGTCGATACTAGTATTTCCAGACTGGGAGAAGACATTCCATGTCCATGTAGATGCATCAGCGATAGAACTTGGAGATATCTTAGCACATCCAAGAGTGGGAGACTTGGATCACCTGATAGCATTCGCAAGAAGAAAGTTATCAGACTCTAAACAAAACTATAATACGACTGAAAGAGAAGGCCTAGCTATGGTTTATGCACTTCAGAAGTTCTGACATTACTTATTGGGAAAACACTTTAAGTTGTTCACAGATCACTCAGCCCTGAAATACCTAGTCAAAAAGCCAATGTTGGGGGGGATAATCTGTCAATGGTTACTAATATTCTAATAATTTGGCTTTGAATTAATAGTCAGGCTGGGAAATTTGAACGCAGGACCAGATCACCTATCAAGGGTCACAAATGGAGAAGAACCTACGAACTTAGAAGACAACTTTCTGGATGCACAGTTATTCTCAGTATAGGATTGTTGATGAATACTTCGCATATATTATCCAGTACTTGAGTATAAGTACTGTGCCACAAGAATATAACACCGTACAGAAGAAAAACCTAGTAGTTTGCGTTGTCGACTATCAACTAATTGCAGGACACCTATACAAAATGGGCGAGATAGCATCTTGCGAAGATACATGTTAGAGCATGAAATACCACACGTTTTAGCAGAAGCCCATGAGGAAATAGCAGGAGGGAATTATGTCGGTAAAGATACCGCACAGAAGGTATTGTGCGCAGGACTTTGGTGGCCAACGATTCACAAAGAATTGAAGGAGTATTGTCAAACATGTGATGTCTATCAAAGGGTAGGCAAACCCAACAGAAGGGACAAGATGCCATTACGAACACAAGTAACGTTACAGGAATTTGAAAAGTGGGAAATAGACTTTGTGGGACCAATCAACCCACCAGCAAAAATAATAGGGGATCGATTCATTATCACTGTGACGAAATACTTAACAAGATGGGCGGAAGCCACACCAGTGAAGGATTGCAGCGCAGAAACATCAGTGCATTTTCTATTTGAACAAGTAATAACTAGATTTGGGTGGCCAAGAATTTTGTTGAGCGACCAAGGCACGCACTTCATAAACAATACCATCAATTCTATGACTGAAGAATTTGAAGTCCATCACCAGAAGAGCACACCGTATCATCCGCAAGCAAATGGCACAGTGGAAGCCTTCAACAAAATTTTGGAGAATGCGCTGACAAACATTTGTAACGTCAAAAGGGACGACTGGGACCTCAAAGTACCAACAGTATTATGGGCATACAGGACTACGTGCAAATATTTGACAGGGCACACACCATTTAAACTAGTGTATGGCCAAGAAGCAGTGGTGCCATTAGAGTTTTTAGTAGTAAGCTTACGCGTAGCAGTAATCACACAAATGACAGAACGAGGCATAGTACAAGAGAGACTGAATAAGTTACTAACCATGGAGGAAGATCGAATCTTGGCAGGATTCCACCAACAAGTTTAGAAATCAAGAGACAAAGCTTGGCATGATAGACACATCAAGAAGAAAACATCCAAGGAAGGAGATCTAGTGTTGATGTATGACAACAAATCATTTCAGCACCTGGGAAAGCTCAGAATGCATTGGTTAGGACCATATGAAGTAAAATATGTCATAGATGGAGGAGTTGTACATTTAAGGGATTTATCAGGTGCAGAACTTAGAGGGATGATCAATGGCAGCCAACTGAAGTTGTACAAGGACAATCGACCATCCACCGCGCAGTAACAAAAAAAAAAGAACAAAAAGGAAACAAAACCAAAGAGGGAACAGGGCGCTATAGGCATAAAAGGTCACGCAAAGTAGAAACACAACCTCGACGAGGCAAAAGATAATGATCACATGCAAAGGGAAACAAGTGGGAAAAAGAAGAGGCAACAAAATAAGGATGACATGATAGTACTAGGAAGAATTAAAGGATGACAAGGATCGATGGGACGCCACATTAATCGTGCCAAAAGAACACACCACAGCAGGAGAAATGGCAAGTATGAAACCGCCAAAGATTCATTGAACTAGTAATCAAGGTGCATTAAACCCATAACCAAGGAAGAGTCCTTGACAATCTTCATGGGAAAGCCAGACAACACAGACAAACGAAGGGCCAAAGAAGACAGGGACCCAGAAGGGGAAGAAGGAGAGTACACAGTCGGCCAAGGAGTAGCAGCAACAGGCCGAGCCCACACAAGAGACAGCAACAAATCCTGACACACAAGAACCAAGGGAAAACAAGAGGCCAGCCACGCAGACAGGAGGCGCGTGCAATAAATCAAAGGCATAATGAACACCACCAGAATATACAATCACAAATGATGATGGAGAAATGATCACCAGAATGATCAAGGATTGTCTATCCGAGGACTTCGACCATGTTGCATTCCATAGGGACAAGATCTAAGAGGAGTTGGCAGACATGCGACAACTCATCAAGCAGATCGAGGAAGGTCCAATAGCAAGAAATAGGGGAATAGAACCATCCACACCAGAGATAGAAGGAAGAATGTAGCAAGAAGAACTAGAGTCATTCCAGGAAATACGGTAGCCAGACGTAACATTCCACATCAACCCTAGTATGTTTCACATGGAAAAAATTGTGGGGCAGACACCCTTGGAGGACTTAAGCCAAATCGAACTTGTGTTGACAAGGATACCATCAGGGGTGCTAGACAGGTTGCAAGTGAGCGTAAACCATGAGGTACAATCTCGCGCACGCAGAGACTTAACCAAATTGAAGAAGGCAACAAAGAAGCGAGACCCACTGGAAATAGTATATGAGAAGGATAAATCTGAAACCCAGAAGGAAAGGGAGTGCATAAAAGTATTGGAGCAGAAAGTGGTAGGAACTTATGAGAATATCCCACAGGCCACGCAGAGTGAGGCAATCACAGCAGCAGAAAAGATTGATCAGATTGCACAAGCAATTGATCAATACCGAAAGAAAATTGAGGATCTCCGAGAACAGCTCATACCAACTACTCCACCAGCAGTCAAGGAGCAAAGGAAGCAGGAAGAAACAACATAGCTGTAGTAGATAGAGTAGTAGGTTAGCACAACAGTTGACTTGTTTGATAAAGCAACATAGCTTTGGGCCAAGTTGGAGGAGCATCAGCAGGTCCACAAGTGGGACATGGAATAAGAAAGGATAAATGGCGTGATCCAAGAGCTCAAGCAGAAGCAGAAGAAAATACAAATAAAAGAACATGTCAAAGGGATGTAGGACATGAAGATATTGTAGGCATAACTAATCGATGCACAAACCCAGAAACAAGAGTGGTAGGCTCAAATGGAACCATTACAAGAGCAGGTAGCAGAAGTTCTGGCACGGGCAGAGGAAGCTAAGACAAAGATAGCACAAACCCATGCAGAATGTGCAGGATTGATCAACGATGAAGTTGCAGGCCAGGTAGTGGACACAATCAAGGAGAAGACTACGCATGTGCAGACATAAGCCGCAAAGCTCAAGGACAAGTTCCAAACGATCACCAAGGAGATCGAGGAAGCTCAGAAGGATTAGGTNNATCGAGGAAGCTCAGAAGGATTAGGTGGCTCGGGACGAGCCACATGTTAGCGTTGGGGGCCTATTGGCAGTAGGCCGAAGTGAAAAGAAGGATGATCGTGGGGAACAAAAGTGTGTAGAGAGTGAAGCAATAGCTGGAGTGGAACACAACACGCACACATACAAGAAAGCGTGCATAAGGAAAGCGACAGCTGAAAGGAAGAACAACACACACACTAGAGGAAGACATGACGTTAGTAGGGTTAGGTTTTTGGTAATGTATTGTAATGGATGAAGAGATAAATATGTATAAATACCGATACATAGGCATTATAAGTAGTAGTTGTTGTTCACGGATTTAATAGTTGTTTCGACTTAGTTAGTAATCGGGCTTATACTTTTTTGTATGAACTATTTTGTAAGTTGTTGAGCTATGAGAGATGAGAGAAGGTAGATCTTGAGGATTATATTGTAGGTTGAGGATCCTGGTGCGATCTAGTTCACCTCATATAGATATTGCCCATCTGAGGAGAGTTGTGAGCACATGACGCGTAGATAAAGAACTATCATAATAAAAGAGATCCAAGAGCCAAATCTTTGTGAACGTAACCTGGGAGGGCATGAACCATGGTAATATGTGTGTAATGTGATGAGTGCATGCCTATCTTTATTGATTTGTTATGCTTGATGAATGAATGAGTTATTATATTTCTTGTTTAAATAATGTTAACGATACTGAGGGAACAAGCTGTTGAAATTACTGCATAATCGTGAATAATAGTATGTTAAATTTACCAGTTCTGATAATGGTTCAATGGTAGAGTTCTCATATCTCATACTCAATCCTAGGATGTAAACACTTGATTCTTGCAGCCACTCATTAAAGCTATCTTGGGTGAGACTGTGCAGTGCATTCTGTGTGTTGTCTTCCGGTTTACCAGGAGGGCCGATAGTTTTAGAGGATTTGTTGGAAATCCAAAAGATATGAACCCTGGGTCAATAAATGAGATGGTATAGAAGAAGAGATAACCAAAAACACGCAACATTAAACGGAATAACAACAAATACTTATATGAAACTACATACAATAATTAACCCATATCAAGAATATACAAATAGGCACACAGTAAACAAACAAGCACATAAATAACACTTATCTTTTATGGAAATCACCAACTGCATGCATAACTCAGACATTCCTCCTAGCCATAGACTATGTTTCTCATAATATTTCAGCAACAGGCCACCCCCGAGCTAGGTCTTATCTCCAACAAGGGAAAAAGGGTTCCTAGCGACAATCTAAGGTCTAATTCTCAATAGAAATGCTCAATCCAAGGTGCTTGCTTCTACAACTAGCCTACAATCCCTAATTCCCCATGCACCTATCACACCTAAGGAAGTGTGATCCTTATATGATCAAAAGTCCTTCGGTTTCCCCACTTCCCTTCCCAGGGTTACCAGCAATAGGATGGATAGGAATTCTATGAGTCCTATGACTAATGCCCAATGCACCAAGGAACAATTCTCAGCAATACTCTCACCTCTAGAGTATGCTAATGGGTTTGATAACCACTTCACAATAACCAATCTCTCACCCACCCAGAGAGATTGCTCATGGTATGTCAACCCATCTCCTTAATATTAAAACTTTGATTACAACCTCTCAACTCTTTAGAAGACTCTTTGTGTAGATAAGGTAGGTAATAGCTAGATTTTCCATACAGTTTGACCCCCTTTTTCTCACGAGATCTTGAAACATGAAATTATTTCCCCGAGTAATGGATATTAATGCAATCCTCTCCAAAATACACTAAGTCCAACAATATATATTGTGTGTCTTCCACTTGACACTTGTCACTTTTAAAAGTATCTTTGAGCCACTTGGTGACATGTTCCCTACCCTCGGGAACTTAAGATAAAATAATTATCTACATTACACTTTTCCAGAAATATCATTAAAAGATTCCCCCCTTTTCCCTTTTTCGGTGGAGTTACCCCCCCATCTCTTTTCGTTTGAGTTTGTCTGCATGCAATGATGAAATATTTAATAACTAAGTATAATTACATGGATAGGTGCATTGGCCTATCTGTGTCCCAACTCACCAGCCACATACTCACACGGTCTCTCCAGCCTCAATACACACACACACACACACACACACACACACACACAC
>CBVK0100502472.1:0-10619 GCA_900067695.1 Picea abies | reverse complement strand
TGTATCTATATTAATGTATCTTAATAGATTATTTGTGGTCGAAATGCAAACCATGTTCCAATATGTGGACGAATTGTAGACCACATAAGTTTTGGGTGCAAGATGTATATGGAAGAACTGTAGATGGAACAAGTTTTGGGTACAAGATCTATAATAGCGCAAACCCGGGGGTCGGTTAGGCTCCCGTAAATTGTTGTTGAATATGTTTTTTGGTTGTTAATGCTAATAAGCGAACATGTGCACTGATTTGTCACCAGTAAAAGAATAATGAATTTGAATTGAATATGACATGAATACCCTCTTTGTGTTACATATTTTGCATTAAATGGGGTCAAATTGTATATGACGGAAGTGTTTGGTGCAAGATGTATATCATGGAAGTGGTGTGTCCAACATGTATATCATGGAACAGGAGGGTATAAGAAATCGATAGCGCTAAGTTGCAATGAATTGTAGAGTGTGGAAGTCTTGGGTGCAAGATTTATAATAGTGCCAACCGAGGGGGAAATAAGCGAACCAACCTACCTATCACAAAACATGGGGCATAAAATTTCGTTAGCGCTAAGGTGCAATCCCATAGAGAGATAATTGGCTAAGTGTTGAAAGGAACTGCGGACAGTTGGGCTCATGATGTGAGGATATAGGACCAATTGACGAGTTCGAAAAAATTCAGGTTCAAGTTTAAATATATTTATATAAATTGTATTTATATTAATGTATCTTAATAGATAATTTGTGGTCCAAATGGGCTCATGATGTGAGGATATAGGACCAATTGACGAGTTCGAAAAAATTCAGGTTCAAGTTTAAATATATTTATATAAATTGTATTTATATTAATGTATCTTAATAGATAATTTGTGGTCCAAATGTAGACCATGTTCCAATATGTGGATGAATTGTAGACCGTGGAATTTTTGGGTTCAAGATGTTTACGACAGAACTGTAGATGACACAAGTTTTGGGTGCAATATCTATAATAGCACCAACCCGAGGGTCGGTCGGGCTCCCGTAAATCATTGTTGAATATGTTTTTTGGTTGTTAATGTCAATAAGTGAACTTGTGCACTGATTTGTTATGAGTAGAAGCATAATATATATACAATTTGATAGGGAGGGCCTTACATCTCCTCGGGAACCCTTGTCACCCTATTTTGAAGCTCGTTCAACTATTTTTCCCCTCTACTCTCTTTCTCGTTACTTAGACGTTTTTCTGAAAATGTCAAAATATGTGCATTGGACGACACACCGGTTCACATTTGTGCTTGTGATTTTATATCGTGACTCTGACCGACCACTAACCATTATATGCCTAGCCACTTTTCAGATCATGGATTCCCCGATAGGCAAGCTCTATAACTGAGGTCGAATTGTATATGACACAAGTGTTTGGTGCAAAATGTATATCATGGAAGTGTGTTGTGCAACATGTATATCACGGAATCGGGGGCATAAGAAATTGATAGCATGAGGTCGCGACGAATTGTAGAGTACGTAAATTCTGGGTGCAAGATGTATATCGTGCATTTGTAGATGACGAAATTTTTGGGTGCAAGATTTATAATAGCGCCAACCCAAGGGTTAGTCGGACTCCCGTAAATTGTTGTTGAATCCATATATCATGGAATAGGGGGCATAAAAATTCAATAGCCCTAAGTCGAAACACCGCGGAGAGATAATTGGCTAAGTGTTGAAAGGAACTGTGGTCGGTCAAGCTCATGATGTGATGATATATGACCGATCAATGAGTTTGAAAAAAGTTAGGTTAAAGTTTAAATATATATTTTTAAATTGTATTTATATTAATGTATCTTGATAAATTATTTGTGGTCGAAATGCAAACCATCTTTCAATATGTGGACAAATTGTAGACCATGGAAGTTTTGGGTGCAAGATGTATATGGAAGAATTGTAGATGGCGCAAGTTTTGGGTGAAAAATATATAATAGTGCCAACCCGGGGGTCGGTTGGGCTCTCGTAAACCACTATTGAATATGTTTTTTCGTTGTTAATTCCAATAAGAGAACCTTTTCATTGAGTTTTCACCAGTAAAAGAAGAATGAATTTGAATTGAATATGGCCTGAATACCCTCTTCATGTTACACATTTTGCACTGAAATGTTCTAATATATACAATTTGACAGGCGGGGCCTTACGTCTCCTCGGGAACCCTTGTCACCCTATTTTGAAGCCCGTCCGACCGCTTTCCGTAGTTGAAACATACCAAAAAAATATTGCTAGGAAATGGATTATCAATTGCATATTTGAAATATTGGACCTTCTTTTCCCTCTTCTATACTCAACGAAATTCTCGTTTGTTTTTCCACTCTACTCTCTCTTTCTTGTTACTTATCCATTTTTTCGAAAATGTCCCAATGCGCGTTGGCGGACGCACCCATTCACATTTGCACTCGTTCTTTTATACCGTGACTCCAACCGATCGTTATCCATTCAATGCTTAGCCACTTTTCAAATCGTTGATTCTCGGGTAGGTGAGTTCTATAACCGGGGTCGAATTGTAAATGATGCAAGTGTTTGGTGCAAAATTTATATCATAGAAGTGTTATGTGCAACATGCATATCACGAAACAGGGGAGCATAAGAAATCAATAGTGCTAAGTTGTGCAAAGATGTGCATAGAGTTGTCACTAGTGAACGCAAAATGAATTTGAATTGAGGATGGAAGGAACACCCTCTTTATCTTACACATTTTTCACTGAAATTTTCCGATATATAAAATTTGACAGTTGGGGCCTTATGTGTCCTCTGGAACCCTTTCCACCCTATTTGGAAGCTCGTCCGACTACTTTCCACGGGTATTTCTGTGCCCGCCACCTTCACACTCATTTCCAAGTATATGAAATAAGTATATAACTTCTCCATAAACATGGAGAAAAGATCTTGGAAGAAAATGGGATCTCTGTCATAGATGTGAATATATTTACCCTTATTTTCCGTCTTCTATACTTTATCTTTTATCACTGAATTGTTGGGTGCAAAATGTATATGACGAAAGTGTTGGGTGCAGGATGTATATAACGAAACACATGGGATAAGAATGTGATTGCACATTGCTGAACGCACCCGTTCACATTTGTGCTAGTGCTTTTATACCGTGACTCCAACCGACCGCTAGCCATTCGATGCCTAGCCACTTTTCAGATCGTGGATTCTTAGGTAGGCGGGTTCTATAATCGGGGTCAAATTGTAAATGACGCAAGTTTTTGGTGAAAATTATATATCACGGAAGTGTTGTGTGCAACATGTATATCACAGAAAAAGGGGGAATAAGAAATCGATAGTGCTAAGTCACACAAAGATGTGCACTAAGTTGTCACTAGTGAACGCATAATGAATTTGAATTGAGGATGGCAGGAACACCCTCTTCGTGTTACACATTTTTCACTAAAATGTTATGATATATAAAATTTGATAGTTGGGGACTTACGTGTCCTCGAGAACCCTTGCCACCCTATTTTGAAGCCCCTTCAACTGCTTTCCATGGGTATTTTTGTGCTCGCGACCTTTGCACTTCTTTCCAAGTATATGCAATAAGTATATAACTTCTCCATAAACATGCAGGAAATATCTTGTGAGAAAATGGGATATCTATCATAGATGTGAATATATTTACCCTTCTTTTCCATCTTCTATACTTTATCTTTTATCACAGAATTGTTGGGTGCAAAATGTATATGACGAAAGTGTTGGGTGAAATATGTATATAACAGAACACGTGAGATAAGAATGTGATAGCGCTAAGTTGGGATGTTGTAGTGAGATATTTGGCAAAGTGTTGAAAGGGATGGTCATCGGTCGGGTTCCTGATGTGAAGATTTAGATGGAAATGAGGATTTGATATTATGCTAACCGATCAACCTACGCACAATCCAGGAGCCTAATAAAGTTAGGTTCAAGTTTAAAGGGATTTTGTTTATGTTTATTTAAAATGTATCCATATTAATGTATCTTACTAGATTATTTGTGGTCCAAATGTAAACCATGTTCAAATTTGAATATCTTACTAGATTATTTGTGGTCCAAATGTAAACCATGTTCAAATTTGAATGGTGTTTTGTGATTTTATATCGTGACTCTTACCAACCACTAGCCATTTGATTCCTAGCCACTTTTCAAATCGTGGATTCCTGGGTAGGCGGGATCTATAAATGGGGTCGAATTCTAAATGATGCAAGTGTTTGGTGAAAATTTTATATCATGGAAGTGTTGTGTGAAACATGTATATCATGGAACACGGGGGCATAAGAAATCAATAGCACTAAGTCGTGATGAGTTGTAGAGTATGGAAGTTTTGGGTGCAGGATGTATATTACGCACTTGTAGATGACGAAAGTTTTAGGTGAAAGATTTATAATAGCACCAACCCAGGGGTCGGTCAGACTCCTGTAAATTGTTGTTGAATACGTATATCATGAAACAGAGGGCACCCAACCTGGGGGTCGGTCGGGCTCCCGTAAATCATTGTTGAATACATTATTTTCTTTTTAATGCCAATAAGAAAATTTGTGCACTGAGTTGTCACTAGTGAAAGCATAATGAATTTGAATTGACGATGGCAGGAACACCTTCTTCGCGTTACAAATTTTGCACTGAAATGTTTCGATATATACAATTTGATAGTTGGGGCCTTACATCTTGTCGAGAACCCTTGCCACCCTATTTTGAAGCCCTTTCGATCGCTTTCCGTGGATATTTCCATGCCCTCCACCCTTGCACTCCTTTTCAAGTATATGAAATAAGTATATAACTTATCCAGAAACATGTAGAAAAGATCTTGCGAGCAAATGGGATATATATTAGAGATGTCAATATATTAACCCTTCTTTTCCGTCTTCTATACTTATCTTACTTCACAAAATTGTTGGGTGCAAAATGTATATAACAAAAGTGTTGGGTGCAAGATGTATATAACAGAACACATGGGATAAGAATGTTATAGCACTAAGTTGGGATGTCCCGGTGAGATATTTGGCCAAGTGTTGAAAGGGACGGTCGTCGGTCGGGTTCCTGATGTGAAGATATAGATGGAAATGAGGATTTGATAGTCCACTAACCGATCAACCCGTAGACAATTCAGGAGCTCGAGAAAGTCAGGTTCAAGTTTAAATGGATTTTGTTTATGTTTATTTAAAATGTATCCATATTAATGCATCTTACTAGATTATTTGTGGTCCAAATGTAAACCATGTTCAAATTTGAATGGTGTTTTGTGATTTTATATCGTGACTCTGGTCGACCGCTAGCCATTCGATTCCTAGCCACTTTTTAGATCCTGGATTCTCAAGTACACAGACTCTATAAACGGGGTCAAATTGTAAATGATGCAAGTGTTTGGTGCAAAATTTATATCACGGAAGTCTTCTGTGCAACATGTATATCACGGAACAGGGGGGCATAAGAAATCGATAGCGCTAAGTCGCGATGAACTGTAGACTGCAAAATTTTTGGGTGTAGGATGTATATCACACACTTGTAGATGACAGGAGTTTGGGAGTTTTAGGTGAAATATTTATAATAGCGCCAACCCAGGGGTTGGTCCAACTCTTGTAAATGGTTGTTGAATACGTATATCACAAAATAGAGGGAAACCAACCCGGGGGTCAGTCGGGCTCCCGTAAATCGTTGTTGAATACATTATTTGCTTGTTAATGCCAATAAGAAAAGTTGTGCACTGAGTTGTCACTAGTGAAAGCATAATGAATTTGAATTGACGATGGCAGGAACACCTTCTTCGCGTTACAAATTTTGCACTGAAATGTTTCGATATATACAATTTGATAGTTGGGGCCTTACATCTTGTCGAGAACCCTTGCCACCCTATTTTGAAGCCCTTTCGATCGCTTTCCGTGGATATTTCCATGCCCTCCACCCTTGCACTCCTTTTCAAGTATATGAAATAAGTATATAACTTATCCAGAAACATGTAGAAAAGATATCCGGACGCGCTGTACACCAAGGAACACCTTCTTCGCGTTACACATTTTGCACTAAAATGTTTCGATATATAGAATTTGATAGTGGGGGCCTTGCGTCTTGTCAAGAACCCTTTCCACCCTATTTTGAAGCCCTTTCGACTTCTTTCCATGGGTATTTCTATGCCCGCCACCTTTTCACACTTTTCCAAGTATATGGAATAAGTATATAACTTATCTAGAAACATGCATAAAAGATATTGCAAGCAAATGGGATATCTATCACTGATGTCAATATATTAACCCTTCTTTTCCATCTTCTATACTTATCTTTAATCATAGAATTGTTGGGTGAAAAATGTATATGATAAAAGTGTTGGGTGCAATATGTATATAATGGAACACGCGGGATAAGAATGTGATAGCGCTAATTTGGGATGCCATGGTGAGATATTTTGCCAAGTGTTAAAAAGGATGGTCATTGGTCGGGTTCCTGATGTGAAGATATAGATGGAAATGAGGATTTGAAAGTCCACTAACCGATCAACCTACGGACAATCCAGGAGCCCGAGAAAGTCAGGTTCAAGTTTAAAAGGATTTTTTTTATGTTTATTTAAAATGTATCCATATTAATGTTTCTTACTAGATTATATGTGGTCCAAATGTAAACCATGTTCGAATTTGAATGGTGTTTTGGGCTTGAATGTTTTTTCTCAAACCTACAAGGAACAAAGAAAAAAATATATGACTTTACATTGTGTATATCAAAGAATATTCTGAAATATAGGAAGTTGCAATACATGCACAATATAGAACAGGAACATGTACAGCGAAATGAGTTAATTTTATGAAGAAATACAAATTCAAAATAACAACACGAAGCATTGAATATCAACATAGAACAACCCCAAATATTTATATTTAGATAAACTGGGTCACAAAATACATTTGAGAATATTTCCCAAAAAAACAAATCTTCGAATTTGTAAAAAAAACTATAGTTCAATACATATTCTGTGAAATAAAAATGTGTTTTCTAGAATGTCTCTGATTGTCGCAGACCTCAAAGAAAAGATGTACAAGAATGAAGTTTGTAGAAAGAAGAAAGTCGACAATGGAAAACAACAAAACCTGGCAAGAAGAAAGAGAAAATTGTCAAATCTGGGTTAAATCTTTGTTAGAATAAGTGGATGAAGACAAAAGAATGTAATCAATATTAACTTACTGTGATGGTGTCTCATGCCTTGTCATTTCTTTGTTGATGTCATTTTATGGATTTCCTCAACTTTGAACTTCATTGGTAATCTGGTTGACATCATTTTTCAACCATTCTTTGATGTAGCTCCTCATGGGTAGCACGTTCATTTCATGTCAGATTTTTATATTGAAGAATTCACTTTCCAAGTCCCTTAGATCAATAGACAAATTCTACAATGCTTCTTGAATATTTTTGTTTCTAATTGCATAACTGACTAGCCAAGTTTTCATGTCATCTTCACCATATTCAAAAATGCCATAGAAATTTTCAAATGATAGTGTTTTATAGATATGAACTTGATCATCAAATGATTTCTTAGTTTAAAAAAATGAGTTTAATATCAATTTTGGGTTGTGGACTTCATTGGTGTTGGTAGCTATATCTATCTCAGTTAGCTTCTTGAATAATTTGTCTCTTTTAGATATGGTCTGGATACATTCTTGAACAATACCAATCAGGTTATTTACCTTTTCTTTCCATCATGCGTTTAGCTGGTCTATTCGATCCAGGGAAGGGAGATCCTCCTATCTTATTCTGAATTCCATCATACCGGTAACTTCAACACCAAATGGTAAAACTGCATCGAGATTAAAACCTTTCTCATTCTTGAGATCTTCTTGCATATACTCATGAAAAGCATGCGCTCTTGTTCCAAAAGAGACCAAACTCTTTGACATCTCCCAAGATTATGTTCTTAAGTCAATTCTTTTGTTTATATTCTTTTCCGCATAGTATTGGCCCGATGTGAGAAGGCTTTTTGATCCCTTTAACTTTGGCATAAGTGTGGTGGACCTGACCATTGCCAAAGGAGTAGAAAACAATGGAAGAGGCATTATAGTTGCCTCCAATTCTTTTATTCATGTCTTTAACATGAGTTTTTTCATTTCAAGGCCACTAATAGAGTTGTCTAGAGCATCTCCAGTTGCTCGGTGCATCTTGGATATCTAGGAAGGGTGCATGTTGCGTAAGTTGAAATCTGAATGAGATGACCCTTTCTTATTCTTTACATATTTGTTTTCAATAATCAATTTTTTTGATTCGCTATAAAAAACAACGCTCTAAAATGCAAAATACTCTTCTTCGTCCAATGTANTCCCGGGATTGTGAGGACCAATGCTCTCTAGGTGATCGTTGTTAGAGAACATTTTTTCAATGTCAATTTCTAGTTCCATATCTTCGAGGGAGAGATCTTAGATATAAATTTCTCCCTTCAGTCCCTCCTATTCTTAGACTATTGTTTTTCATTTTTTTCCCACGGGAATCTTGTGATAACTTTCAATTTTGTCGGAGGGAGGGTTCTTATCTCCTCCTCCGCTTGGATAACTCTGTGTGATTTTGTTACTTGGGTAATTCATTGGAGTACTGCCATAAGATGTTGTGGTCTTGGTTGTGGTAGTCAGGGATTGGGCACATTTTTCACCCGGGTCTTTTCAATTCTTCTTGTGTGAATCATTGGTACTAGTATGGAGTCCATTTAGGATAGTGTAAGTGAAAGAACTATTGAAGTGGTTCCTGACCATGAAATCCTGGACTTTCCAAGGCATAGAGATGAATTTTCCTTTCCTTTTTTCATGGAAAAAATGCAACCAGTAGATGTACTCCCTTGTTATTCCAGCGAAAAACATTGTACCATATATGTGACATGGAAGGAAGCAAGTATTTTGTTTAGACTTGAAAATCCTTATAACATTATAGTTCTCCATTTCTTCTATCGTGCCCCGCCTATCCAGCAAGATTATCGACTAGACAGAAAACCGGGGAAAATACCTTCCAAATATCAATGCTTTAAAAACTAAAACAAAATAATTGAAGACCTTATAAAAAATTTAGCAAGCCTCATGTCTCCATAATTTCTGTCACGAGAATGTTATTGGGTCAAATTTAGAGTTCATCTTCCTACACATAGATAGTCCAAGAAATGGATAGCAATTCAACACAATGAAAATTAAATAAGATGGCATAAAGAATTTCTTCTACCTCCTGTATTGCAATAATTGGGAAGAGATTTGAATGGAAATTAGCTTGCGACAATGGAATATGGTTTGTTGTTTTACTGTAAAATATAAAATATATAGAATCATATGAGAGATTATTGTTTCACTTTATTGTCTCGTTTTCCTCGTGAAAAGCCATGCAATTTGCCGAAAAAGGTTTTTACATGCACTAACCTGTGATATGGCCATGTTCTGGGGAGAAAGCGCTAGGTCTTGTAATAACTTCAGCAAGAGGTCTAATTCATTGCCATTCTTCTTTAAGAATTGTTTGCAATTCTCACCCTTGAAAGTAGGCGTTGGGTCGGGAAGTGTTAAGATATTTTGAAATACTTTAGGCCACAGGGAGATTTGGAAATGGTCTCCCATCTGGACAATCTGCTGGTTCGGAATATAGTTCTTGGCGCAACATGTGACCAAGTCCTTAAAGTAAAAACAAAATCGGGGATACAATGTGTCATTGCAATTTCAAATGTCGAGATAACTTTCATCTGGGAAGAAGTGGACAAGTAGAATTCATAATCTATGGACCACTGGAAACGTTGGTCCTCATGCCCGAAAATATTTAGGGAGTCTCAACATACATGTTGTCGAGCTGCAGCCATAAGGTGATGAAAACCTTCCTTTTCTCCCCATTGTATTTAAAATGGAATCTGCAACATCATAATACAATCTCCGGTAAATCTTGGTTCAATGTGTTTTAATGGAATATGTCCTCGACCTTTTCTCCTTTTAATGCCAATCTGTTCAAAGCTAATAAAAGTCTCATCAATTTTCATTGGGAAAGCATGTGAAGATGGCAGGGAAATCGAGAAACTATTGAAAAGAGGGGAAAACATTGGTAGTTGTGTAATATACCTGGATTTTGACAAAATCAAGTTCAAGTCATAAGATAATTTGTTAATATTTACTTAAACAATTTTCATGTTATTTATTTTTATTACTGATCTCTATGGCCCAAATGCAAACTATGTTCAAATTGGAATGGTGGAGCAACATTTTCATATGCAAGCACTGCCTCAAATATGAAAACTTGTAAGGTTCAAAAATTATGTGCACAATACTAAAGAGCGGCATCATGTGAACACCTTTGTAGATGATAGTGGCCCAACACAATATTGAATTCTTGCTACAATGACATCTTAAAAAAACCAAAACAACCATATTTTTTTTTTGAATTTAAGATTGACAGAGGAAACTAATAATATTCCATAATATTCTCCCATAAATGAATTTTAGTGGGAGATTACCTCTAGATTTCCGCTTATTAATGCCAATATTTTTGAACATTTGTGTTGAACTATCACTAGTAAAATCATAATTAATGTGCATTGGGAAGGGGCAAACATGGTGGGCATGGAGGAGAATTAAAGATGCTTTGCTACTTGTTTGAACCCAGGAGTCTGTGGTGGAATTGTAGATCACCCAAGTTTTGGA
>CBVK0100502471.1:0-10619 GCA_900067695.1 Picea abies | reverse complement strand
TTCATTTTGGGGGCTCAATCATGCCTTTGGATATCATTGAGAACCTAGATATCGAAAAAACTTCATTTGGACCCTCAAAATGGCCCTGGAAGTTAAAACCTGCTAAAAATAGTAAATTGCCAAAATGGCCAGAAAACTGTTTTGGCCATTTGGAAAAGGTGGGTGGCCACCGATATCCACCTGGATCACATAGGGGCTGGAATTTTAGAAATACATCAGAAGGAAGGTCGGCTAGAAGGACAGACTCCGAATCAGGGTTTCAAGGGTATGTTCACTTAAAACTATCATAACTTTTGATTGGAATGTCCAATTGATATGATTCAAAAACAATTGGAAAGAGAAAACATACAATATTATATTAGAACAAGGATTATAACTATTTGATATCATTAGTCCTAATATATTGAGGTTGTAAGTTGAGTGTTGTGGTTATACCTCACTTAAGAATAAATGGAAATACCTCAATTTACAAGAGATGAAGATAAATATGAAATCAATCCTATGAAATGGTTGAGGATGGAAAAGGAATATGATTTGACTACTTCAAGGGTAATAAATGATTATTTTGGTGAATCTTGGAATTGGTGGATGAGTATCGATAGGGATAGTAAATGGAAAATTCCATGGGAAGAATTGGAAGAAATATTCTCAAATAAATGGATTAAGGATAAAAAAAGGAGATGTATAAAATTCAATAGGAGTTAAAAGAAGAAAAAAAATAGAACAAGAAGAAGAGTGATGAGCTTCCTAAGATGTGAGATCTTAATGAAGAACTATTTAAAGAAGTTAAAAAATTGAAACAAGAAAATAATAGCAAAGGAATGTGGGAAAAAGATGATTCAAAGGAATATTTGAAAAATAAGGATGAAGAGATATGTATATTACGAAACCATAATAAAAAAAGTAGTGGATGAGGTTAAGACATGGAAATAAGAAAAGAAGAAATATCAAAATGAAGAAGAAATGAAAATCTTTGATGAATAATCTACCAAAAGAATTGAAGAGGAAATTTGCATGAAGGTTGAGGAATCCCTAAACATTGATGAGATGAAATTAGAAATGAAACATAGAATTGAAGAAGGATGTCAGAATTTGATAAATGGGTTGAAATTGCAACTTCAAAAGGAGAAATAAGACAATATTGAAGAAGGTCATCAAGATATACATGAAGAAGTTAAACTTCATCTAGAGGATGTACATGCCAAATATGATTGTATTACCTCCAAGGATAGAGTAATAAAAGACCTATAAAAGAGGATAGTGGATTCCATTGTCGATGAAAAGAAGATAGATGAAACAGGTGTGCAGAATGAAGAAAATCTATCAAATGTGAAACCATATCGACACCCTCATTATCAGGAAAGATTTCAAGGAAGAAAAGAAGATCAATATCAACATTATCAAGGTAGAAGATGGAATACGCATCAATATTAATGGAATATGCCATCAAAAAACCTTTATTCAATAAGATATTATCATAGACCAACATGTACTACAAATTGGAGAAGCTTCAACAACAATACATGGAACCAAAGGAAAAACAATTATGCAACAACTATCCACCAAGGATTACAACCGAAAATAATCTATTTTGGATGGATGGATCATCATCAATGGAAATAAGTACAAACACAATAAAATCATATTACTTGGTTTCATCACATGTGAAGCCTTCAATTGAAAATCTTTGAGGACACATATTTTTGAAGGAGGGTACTATGTTATGACCCAAAGGAATAATATATAGGGTTAAATGTATATGATATGACCCCAAGGGGGGGAATATATGGGGTTAAATGTACATGCAATGTGTAAATATATGTATGTACTAGGGCATACCTAATAGTAAAGGGGCCTCATGGGTAGGTGTGAATATGTGTATATAGAGATCATGTATTCATTATTGTAGAGATGTGAATTGTGATCTATACAAGTATTTGGTTATTCGGAGGAGGTTCTCCTATTCTTTAAGCAATTACTGTGTAACTTATCTATCTTGGTGTTGTGATACATGATCACATTGTTGTACATGATGTGTAATTCTATTTTGTTATGATAATTTAATCATTTGGATCATAACACCCCGACATTTAGGGAACAAGATCAACAACTGAGATTTAATAGAGGAAAAAGTATGATGACTGTTGTGTGTTGATTTTGTGTTGTTTGGGAAGTGAGAATATCAACAACTAAGATATGTTCAAAGACTAGATATAATCTATGTTGTGACCAGTAAACAAGATCATGTGTGATAGAAGGAATTTGGTATTGGTTTTCATGGAAGTGTTTTGCAACCGGATTTGAAGGAGAATCTATGGATCTGGAGCAAACCTGTTGAGCATGAATTATATATATAAACTATTAGGTGTAGAGGCTCTATAATAACGATGCCTAAAACCATTCATGTGACGAGTGACCAAGAGTGTATGTGAGAGTAAGAGAGATGAGGCTAGGAGTTTTTCGTGTCACAGAAAACGAAAGAAAGAAGAATGTAACTGTCTAAGGGTGATTGGGAGGTGCAAGGTCTAAATAATTTTTGAAATCAAGAGGATTGTGAACTAAAGGAGAGTTTTGTGACAATAAAGATAGAGCAACATATTGGTGCACATGAAGGTTTGAAGCAAAGATTTGATTTGGAATTGTTGACAGTTTGAGGAGATTGCTGTCTCAGTAGGTTGGTGCCTACATCTTGCTGAATTGGTGCTCAACTAAAGGGATTGGTGTCTCTTGTAGGTTGGTTGCTGCAAATATTGAAACTGTAGGTTGGTGCCTATAGTCATTGTTGAGTTGTTTCTTAGCTAAGGATATTGGTGTCTCCTACAGGTTGGTGCCTGCAAATATTGTAACAGTAGGTTGGTACTTACATGATATTATAAAGATAAGTTTTATGGTTTTCCATGTTAAATATATGTGTAAAGTGGATTGTATGATTGTATACATATTTATCATTAACTTCGTATGGATGGTAAAGTAATAAATTGATAAATATTGTAAGAAAAGAAAAACAATCTTGTATTGATTCAACCCCCCTCTCGGTACAAGTGTGTCAACAATAGTTTCATCCTCAATATCAATGTCTAATTCCACATTATAGTTCCTCTTTCATATCTCCATGGATCCTATGATAGTTGCGTTTCTCTATTTTCATCAAGAATTCATTTCTCTCCTCAATAAGTCCTTTTTTTTCTCCACCTTCCCTCTCTAATTCGTATTCTCTTTTTTTTACATGAATAAAGGATAGAGAAATGAAGAGTCCTAATGCAACTCTTCCACTTCCTTAATGATATGGATCAAGATTCCTAGTTGAAATATCCTTGATTGAATGAATATATGAATTAGTTTCTTCAATATAAGAGGTAGGTATTTAAGGATAGGAAACAATTAGTTAAAGTAATTAATCATTTCACTAGGCTCATAATTGTAATATAATAAATATTAGGATATAATGTTATTATGACAATCACATAGTAGGTTGTTTATAGGATATAGTAGTAACCATGAGACATAGGTCAATTCCCCACTTAGACCCCCTTACCTTTCCCCTTTGGTGGACTCATACATCCATTGGTGTTTCTTCCCTCCAATCAACCTTGGAACCTTTCATTATATTCATAATGATCATGTTTAGACTCTTTAAGACTTACCATGGTAATTCTACCTCATGGCATGAAACAAAATGTGGTAATAAAATACATAATTACATATAAACAAGATCAAGCTCAAAGGGTTGATATTGGGGTATTACATTCCCCTCCCCTTAGAATAACATCGACCTTGGTGTTTTCTTATTTTCAACAAAGTTTCATGTCTTCATTCTTCAACCACACCTATAGTTCCATTCTATTCATGGCCACTTTGTATCGTTGTTAGTTATCTTGGACAACAATGTTTAATAAATTTTTGACTATCTTGGAACACCTCCAAGACCTTAAACATTCCAACACATGCTTAAAATAATAAGCAAATAAAATAAAATGCATCCATTTTAAGAATCAATTATTCCATTCATAATTGAAACATATATATGCATAAAATAAGAACAAATATTCAAATCATCCCAATACTTATCTTTATTTATATGTATATTCTCCATATGTTTACCATAGACAAGAATCAACTCACTGTTTTCTCAAACACACCGAATATATATAACGCACTCATGATCTTGGATAGCATGTAACATGAATTTCTGACAATATATTCATTCAAGTCACCTCTTCCTTGCATTCACTCACCCTCCAGGATTAATCATCCCCTTCTCTGCTAAATAGTCCCTCAGGATATCCATCATTTACCAAGTCTTTCTTGTACAAGAAGAGCATATATTTATAGAGTCTTACTGCAAGGGTGTCCCTCTATATTTTTTTAACATAGCATATGACATTTAAAAAATGATCAGTGAATATCATAGGGTTCTAGTGTCACTACAATGGCATTCTCTCTATGATTTTCAGTTTCAATAGCCATCATTTGTCCTTCCTAGACAAATCCATCATCTCACCTATATCATATACATATAATTGCCATGAGATATCATCATAATAATTTCAATAAAAAGTCTTTTGTTTTAAATGCGTTTCATATAGAAATTAGATTTCAAAAGCATGAGATTATTCTCATAATGTTTGGACCTTGCATGCGGTAGCATCCAATATTCATTATGGAATTACACTCATTTCCATATCCAAGACCATTCTACATGCAATCAGAACTTTCAATCAATCAAACAACAGTGATCGTTCATGCATATAATCCTTTCATTGAAACATTTACAACAACCCGTAAAATGATCTTACAATTATAACACACTAATAAATCAATCACTTTCAGTTGTTCATCACATGAAATGATAAGAAAATATCATTCATTATATATTCATTACTAACATTCCAAGCATTTCATAATGCAATCAAACATTTATTCCATTAAACCAAAGTGCCAAAATAGATGATTGCATAATTACACTTTTCACTAGAAATGTATTTTATAATTCATGATTAATTAGTTTCACTTTGTTTTGTGGGTGAGGGATTCATACCACTCCTTTCAATATTCAAAAATTCCTCAGGAGAACTGGAAAGTCTTTCTTTGGGATATATTCATACAAGTGTTTGTTCCATACAAGCATGCATGCACTCAATGTACTATTCATATGTACCAACATAATTCATAATTGTAGGATCATTAGTTGTAGGATTTCATATTTCATTTATGCACATTTAATCATTGCATCATCCTCACATTGAGTCAAACTTACCATAATTCATTCTCATGTGTTTTACCAAGATACGTTGGAGGACCCAACCAACACCTTTAAACATCATATATACACTTCTTTATTACTTGTTCAACCATTTGGATACCTTCCTTAACCCAAATAGAACACTAGGAATAAAATCCTTTAGTTCTCTTCATTGTTGGAAAAGAGGTTGTAGTCCAAAACATCGATTACAAGTAGGAAGACCATTGGATTTTTTTGTAGCTCTATATATTTTTCCAAATCAAACACATCATGGCCTCACATATGGTTTCTCACATGGAATTCAGTTTCATATGGTATACAAAATTCATAACATGAATTCGTTAACCAATCATTCCAGTTATTACCCTTAACCAACTCAATCATGTCATACCAAGTCATAAATGCATCACAAAGATTCTAACAATATTTACATACCTAAATATTACTTCTTTTGTCATAACCCATTTAGGTATCAATGACATACATGCATTAATACATCATCATAAACATATCAAATAAGATATCAAATATGACTAAATGAATTCTTACTCAATTCCTTTAAGGTCACATGATTTATTGACATGACTAACTTTCATACCTGCATGGTTTCCAACAATATTCTTGATGTTACATGATGAATTAATGCCTTATGTGAACTCACATGATCCCTTCACCAACCTATTAACAAGCATCCTTTTGTCACCAACGAGGTTTTCTATCGTAGTAGCTACATTATCAACCTCTTCAACCTTTCCTATCCATACAACAATCAACAATCAACAATGACATAAGTTATCATGTTATACTCATTGCATGTGTCACAATACTCTCAATCAATAAACAACATCATATATGCTCAAACATATATATATGCACTCTACCACATGTTATCTCTCAGTGTGTCTATTAGTGAAAATGTATTCCAACTATTTTATTCTCTTGTATTTATTAACATTCCCATGCCTTAATTGTTCACACATAACAACTTTCTCAATCTAGAGAAATATAATAGAAAAATAAAAGAGGAGTCAAAGAATTATCCCTTCCATTTCTTCTCTACATAGCATGGAATTCCACAACATATGTAATCAACTCCATTCCCTTTCTTCCATTCACATAATAAATTATTAGACGTGATATTTACATCAAAGTAGAAATACTTGGTTCATTCACCTAAGCTATACTTCCTACTTCAAAATCATACAATTTATAATACCCTAAGGCCGAGCCCATGTTGAATTGTAATGATGTTTAAAGGCTGGTGAGCCAAGTATTTATAAGATGGGAGGCTTATGCATTTATTAAGCTGAAGAGCCTTTCTTTGTATATGTAATTATGCAGATCATTAATACAAAAAATACATTGCTGCGTGTAGACCAACCATGTAGAAAGAGTTATGGGGGACTAAGCTCCACTGGGAAGGGAAAGGGAAGGGGGTTTAGAGGCTAGGAAAAAGGGGCTAAGTTTGAGGGATTAACCTAAGGGAATATTATAATGTATTTCCTAAAATACTAAATCTTGGGAAATAAACCTTGTTATTCTAAGTTCCTTTGGGGGAGGAATGAACTCCAAGTGGAGAGGAACGAGCTCCTTGAGAGACAAGTGTCATCCAGGATGCATGAAAATTTATGTGGGAAAATCCATCGTTGTGAGGGTTCACTCACCATTATGACCATTCTTTCCATCCCTTTATCCATTCACTCACACACTGAGAAGGCACACAATAATCCATTTCACCATTGTTGAACCCTCTTCCATTGTGAACCTCTGTAATTTTCTGATTTGTCCCTTGCCTTACCCAATTTTGGTACTTTGATTACCTGGTTGACTTAAGAGCTGGAAAAAATAAGTAGGTTGTCAGGCCTATGGTTTGAAGAGGCGAGTTCTCAAGCCCATGGGTTGAAGAAGCAGGTTGTCAGGCCTATGAACAACTCTCTCTAGGTGAGAGAGATTGTTGGTGAAGTGATTTCTCCTAGAGGGAGTCCAGCAGAAGCCATAGAGCTATGAGAATTCCTGATATGACCTGTTGCTGAAGCCCTGGAAGGGAAGTGGAGCAATCGATGGAATGTGGAACAATGAATATGTATATTCCTGGGGTAGGACAAGCATGTGGGGAATTATATTTTGTGAGTGGTGGGTGTAAGTAGGCTCATTGGAGGGAATCCTTCCTATTGCATTGTGTAGCTTTCCATAGTCTCAACCTAACCTAGGATTTCCTTTACCCTAGGTGGAGTTTAGTCCCATCTCAGGGGTGACCCACTGCTGATATCTTGGAGCAACGTGGTCTAAGGCTGGGAGGTTCGTGAAAGGTCTTCACAAAGTTGGTGGTATTCTCATAAAAAGATAAGTACCAATTCTATGTTAATTCTATGTTGTGTATCTTGTATGTATGTGTTATAATGTTATGAGTATTTCCTGTATATGTTGCATGTGTAGGCTTACTGTTATTTCCACATTAATCTATATTGTATCATAATGTTTATGTATGTTTAAATTTCCATTAGATATATATGTTTATGAGCTTGAAAAAAGCATGCATAGCCCAGTGGCTTAATACTGGGGTGTGCTACAAATATGTATTAGAACTTGGTCCATTTGTTTTAAAGTAGTGGCGTGTCCCCATCCAGGGTGCCTTGGGGATGTTACAATTTGGTAGTAGAGAATGATAGTTTCAAGTGGCATGAACCAGCATGGGAAGGATGGGTATGTTACAATTTGGTATCAGAGACCATGGTTTCAACACTAAACCTGGATGGGCCATGAATGTGGAATCTAGAGTAAACAATTCCACAAGGAATTGATGTACAAAGTGCTAGGAGGGAACTGGGGGAACACCTTGGCTGTGTTTAGAAGCTCAATATGTATAACAGTTTGATAAACCATGACATATGTGGTATTGAGACATAAATTTAAATTTGTGTCATTGGATCTGTTCAGAAGAAGACAAATCCCTTACAATCGTCGAATCCAGATTTCCAACAGTCCAGGAATTGTGTGGTGTTTTAACAAGGAAATTCTACAAATTCCTGGGGTGATTCTCAACTATAGATCATTTAGGAGGAGGATAAACATTATATTTTACAAGTGGTTTGGTGGTTCGACATTTGGGAAAATTCAATGAAGATTGCGTGGTGAAGAAATTGCCGAAGTCTCGAAGCTACGTGAACCAAGTGTTTTGGAAGTCGACAGTTCAAGAGTTTTGTAAGTGAGAAAATGAGAAGAGATCTACCGAAGTGTCGAAGTCCCAAAGTGTCGAATATGATGTTGACCTATTCGGCAATCAACAATGAATTTTTTTTTAAAAAGTGTTGATGAGAAGAATCGTCGAAGTCCCAGTTTGCCGAAGTGACGTAACATGATGACGTCACTAGGGGTGATGTGGACCTGTTTGGCAGTTAGAAAGTTTTGAGAAAGTGTCGATGATAAGAAATCCCTGAAGTTCTGAACCACCGGATATGACGTGGCATGATGATGTCACCTAGGGTGATGTGGACCTACCTAGGTCTACCATGTGTCACTTGTTTCTGTACTTTTGATATGCCCTTAGTATCGATTGGGACCTAGCATGTTTCACTCAAAGGTGGGTCGATGTGTCATCACTTTGATTGGTGAAAACTATACTAGGTGGGCCCCAGGAGGTTAAGAAGCTCGGGAGTTCGACGTTTGGGGAAAAACTATTGGAAGAACTTCTGGACCTCGGAAGTCCTGGAGTCCCAAAGCCCCAATGTTGCGAAGTGATGTGGCTTGGTGACGCCACTTGGGATGATGGGGAAAAAAAATATGTGTGTCACATGCCAGTGTGTTGTTTTCTTTTAAAACATTGATTTTCCATTAGATATTGACATGTGTCACCCCTAGGATTGGGCCACATGTCTACTTCTAGTGTTCTTCCATGTGGCGCCACATCCTGCAGTTCGAAGCATTGGCACTCCAAATAAACTTGGTCAAGAGTTGTTAAGTATGAAGACTCCCGAAGCTTTGAAGAGTGGAATAAATCCTAACTATTCAATAGGAGTGGACACACGATAGTAGATCCTGGGGTCGAGAGGATTCAAGGAATAATTAGTTGAGGTCGAGGACTTCCAGAGGCCCAAAGGATGAAGTCCATCTCGACCTTTGATCACAGAGGATGCATGGCGCTAGATCCCAAGGTCCGGAGAAGTGGTACTCCGAAAGATTTGAGTTGCAGATTGCTTGAGTTGAGAACTCCTAGAGGGGTAGATTTAATCTCGACCGTTGATAGGAGAATGACACGTGGATGAAGGATAGGATATCCAGTAGTTTGACACTCCAAGAGATTTGTGAAGAAGTTCTTAGGAAATCCCCAAATATCAGAGTTTCATATAAATATCAACTGTTGGATGATGGAAAGCAATGGACCTTTGATCCACCTTCTTTCGCAAGCTCTCCAATTCTACACTCTGGGATATTTGTATATATGTGCTTTGGAAACCAACAAAGTTAAAGTCCTAGAGCTCCTATCCACCGTATATCTGAACAAATAATGAGGACCGTAGATCCACCATCCTTTTCGATTTCTCTAGTTCGATGGTCCAAGATGCTTATGATGTGCAGAACTGTCGACTATTGAATAGGTCAATGTTATCTCCGATGCTTTGGGACTTCATCACTTTAGTATATCTCTTCTCATCTGATCAATTAAAAAACTACCGAACTATAGAATGCTGAAACAATTGCTTCCCGTAGATTTGGGACTTCGACAATTTCTTCACCACACAATCTCCATCAGATTTTCCTGAACGCCGAACTACTGAACCACTTGGAAAATCCAATGGTTCTCCTCCTTCTGAATGATCTACAACTGAGAATCACCCTGAGACTTTAGAGGATTTACCTGATGAAACACCATAGAACCCCTAGACTGCTCAAACTCTAGATCCAGAGGTTGTGAGGGATATGTCTTCTTTTGAACAGATCCAACGACCCAAATTTAACTTTATGGACCAATACCATGTCTTTCATGGTTTATCAAACTTCTATACCTCCTGAGCTTATGAACACAACCAAGGTGTTCCCCTAGTTCCCTCCTAGCACTAAGTACATCAATTCCTTGTGTAATTTTTGACTCTAAATTCCAAATTCATGGCCCATGGAGGTTCAGTGTTGAAACCATGGGTTCTGATATCAAATTGTAACTTACCCAGACTTCCCAAGCTGGGTCATGCCACTTGAAACTATCAGAGCATATAAGGGAAACCTCCGAAGATCCGGAGCCCCGAAGTTCCAAGGCTTTGGATAAGCGCCTAACTGTTAGCACTGGGTCATAGCTCANNGTCACATGATCTTGTTGAGCTCTCTATAATCTAGACACATACACCCTGAGCTATCTTTCTTGAATACCATTACCACTGGTGCA
>CBVK0100502468.1:0-10622 GCA_900067695.1 Picea abies | reverse complement strand
CCTCAAATTGTTTCACAAAATTTAAAACATGTTCATAATTTATATTCTTATGGCCTACTTGTGGCCTACTTGTAACATCATAAAGCTCTAAATCGTCAAGAGAACATGGAGAAGTAGGCCCAAACCATGGTCGAGAGGAACTAGATGCATCTTTGGCCACACTCCTCAAGGCCAATTTCAAATTGCTGCGAACATAAACAAGGTCTTCCAACCTTGTACATAGTAATTTGTTTATTTTCTTTGATTGAATATAGTTGAAGCTACTAAAGTTCCTTTCACAGGCAAAGGCACTAGATGTCTGGCTCAAAATGCTAGAAGAAAATGAGGAAAACGAACTACAATTCTGTGCAATCTCACTTTGAATTCTCTTTGAGGTTCGCCTTGAGGTTTGCCTTGAGGTTCGAATTCGCCTTGAGGTTCGCTTTGAGGTTCGAATTCGTCTTGAGGTTCGAATTCGCCTTGGGGTTCGCCTTGGGGTTCGAATTTGAGGTTCGTCGAACCTGAACGAACTTAATTTTTTTGATGAAGTTCGCCGAATTTCGAACCTCAAGCTTGAGGTTCGGCGAACCCTGTGACTTAGATTAAGAGGATATAGTCTTGTAGGTGGTGTAAATGTATGTCAATATTTTCTTCTCAGAATTTTTATTACCAATGTAGATCCATCTTAAACCTAGTTCTATCAAGCATCGAAAGGGATCAAATTTCTTAAGGTGTAAAATTTCATATTAAATGATAAAACAAATTACACCTTAAGAAATTTGAATGTTGTCACATACATATGTATGTGTGTCAACATCTCCCCCGTTATTTTTTATTTAAGTGACATCTCCCCCATACTGGGTTGTAGAGCACCTCCCCCTAGCTACTCTCGGTGCAATTGTTATTATACTTACAAAAATATTACATAATGAATCGTTTTGATTCTGAATTTCGAATATGTTTTTTAAAATTAAAAAGATATTATTATATGTTTTTGTACTTGACGTATCCTCGCCGTATCCGGATCCTGGATTTTCAAAAATCTAGCGGATCCGTATCTGTATCCTGGTAACATTGCTTGTTCTTTCATCCACAGGGCCTCGACCACCATCTCCACTGCAAGCAAGGAGCTCAATGGCAGACTGTCACCTATCTCTCATCATAATGCAGACAATCTTATAGGTAATATGTGATTTGATATAGTTATGCTTCATTCTAGCTCTCTAAATCTCACAGTTGTGCTAGATTAATTGCTTTCCTGGTAGTGTGGTTATATGCATTTACTTTGAAATTATTTCACTTAAGTGCATTTCCTTCATATATTTGCAATTTTTTTCGTAGTTATAAACGTCTCTGGAATCTAATCTCAACCAATGAAAATCGTTTTTTAAATTTACTCTCATTCTCAATTGTTTTTGGATAGCCCGAGAGTGGGTTTTAGTCTGCTGACTGTCATCGAAATACGTGCAGAAATCCTATCTTAGACAGCAGCATACACCTATTAAGGACACCCCCCTAAGGCTAGGATATTGCTAGTTCAAACGGAGAAAGCTTCCAACCGTGACAAGGTTGGCTGTCTAGAATTATAAGGCAGATTTGTATGTGCAGGTTTGCATGAGAACAGTAACCTACTCCTCTCCTACTATGTAATGAGACATTGCATCATTTCATGAATGAATAAATCCACTCTTTCTCATTCTAATGGGCATTCCTGTCCACACGTGTGTGTAAAACCAACAGGAAGGCTAATCTCAAGCTCAGGCACTTATTATACAGCCTACAGATAATTCGGTCTAACATTCCTCCATTGATTTTCAGCCTGCCGTTTAGAAGGTTCAAGATATTTTCTAGGCATGCTTCCTAACAGCTATAATAGCACAGTCAACCAAATAACAAATTATTACAATAAAGCTGTAATTTTCCAGGAGATGATGAAATAATAGGTACCAAATAACTTCCTACTACTAGAAGCATTTTAAAGCATCGCAAACCACACTTCAAGAAAAAGGTACCGAAGGGATAACATATCAAATTCAAGATATACGGAAGCTCTCTTGCATACCTCTTGTGAACATCAATGTACTCATCTGTCTCATCAACAATTTCTTCCTGCAGGAATTTAATAAGAAAATGCAAAAAGTTAAAGAAACTCTAGATGCTAGTGCATTCACCTGAGATTTGCAATGAACTAAAACTTGAATTAGATATGACAAACTGATCCTTTCATATTCCAATATACAATAACTTTCCATATTACTTTTCAATGATATGAATTAACATTGCATGATGAGATAACAAATTGTCTCGCAAACATAGGATGAATTTGAAAGGTGCTGCTGTCCTTATAAATAACAAATAGCCTTTACAATGAAAATAGCATGCATCATACCTGCAACAATTCTTCAAAAACATCCTCTAGTGTGATGATACCTATGACCTCCCCATCTTCAATGTCATCTGGGATCCTGCTTTCTACATTGAGGGAGTCATCATACCCTTTTTTATTCCATTGCTTATTTTCTGAATTAACTTTGGTAGTCAAGCATGCATTACCAAATTGACCCTTGTCAACATCAACAATAGTCTCAACCTGATTTGGCACTAAAGTAGATTTGAAATTGGATTCTTTAATTGTCTTCTCAAGACTTTCCTGAGGCTTTTCTTCATTACTACCACATTGAGGCTTCCGCTTTCCCTTAGTCTTTACAACTGCGGCCATGTGACTACTTCCCTTCTGAAATTCATTCAAGATATCATATAGAGGCATATCTGCTGGAACCCTGCAACATCAAATTATAATATAGATATAAACAAAAATCCATGATTACAGTTGACACTATTAGATAACAAAATCAATAGACAAAAGCTATGGACACTAAAACAAGTAGCAATTAGTTCACCTGGGTATCCTCCTAATCGAAACAGCACTTACAGGAGTCTCAGTTTCAGCACGCACTGTTAGAAGACTTTTTACCTGTTGGCATTCAGCATTAACACTTAAACATTAAACATAATGAATACAGCCCAAACTATCAAACAAACACTTGAATCTTCAGATAAATAAAGTAATAAATTCTTCTCAGCACTGATAGTACCTCCATTTAATGGACAAGAGCTAATATCACAATAAGGATGCAAACTAGCATGGCAAACTCTCAAACCAGGCATTTGGAAGCTGATTTTTGAAGGAGCTTCTAAACAAAATTTCAATCAGGCAGGGGTGGAAGAATTGTAATAGATTACAAGGAACACAATATGCTTGAATACTGCAAAGTCTCCAGATTGACCACTAATAATTAAGATAAGTTGTATGGGCTGATAAGTGGTGTCAATGTCCAATCAATCCAGGGATGAAAAAATCAAAATTGAAGGTGATTCAAACATTGTATGTGCTAAAGAGGTCAGCTGGGAAATTGAATCAAGGCTGAAGACAGTGAAAGCAGTATTTAGGTTTGGTAGAGCAAGCTAATCCAAGTCATGCCAGAAGAGGAGCAAACCAATTGGCAGATGGAATAGCTAATATGAGAATTAAAATGAAATGTCATTACTACTTATGACAAGGCATACAGTAAAAAGAAGCTCCTTTAGAAAACTAATAAGAAGCCCCAGGGTGCTCATGTAAATGAGCTTGACTGTCTCATATTCTAATATTTGAGCAGTGATGCAGGAGCATCGCTCCACCTCAGCACACGCCAGCTATTCAGCACAGTGGTGCGCATTCAAGGAGGGGAGAGGCACCAGCTCTCTCATTTTGCACTCGAATTTTAAATTTTAAATGTAATTAATGCAAATGCTGTAAGGCTTGAGCAGAGCCAAGTCATGCCTTTGTACAGGCTGTAGGTAAGGCCGTCATTAAGTGGCTGACAGTAGGAAGGATCTAGATCCGATTCAGACTAGATTTTCCACTCATTGTAATCTGCCTCAGTGGATAGGCGTTTTGATGGTGATTAGACACCACTAGAGTAGTTGGAGGGAAAGACTCTATGAGTCCCTCTTGTATAAATCTTTGTAACGTATGCCCAGTAGAGGCTGCTGGGAGTGGTTGAAAGTAGCTGAGAGTTGTCATTGATAGGAGAGGAGAGAAGAGCCGAGACTCAGTTGCAGTTCGAGCTCACACATTGTAATTGAGATTCTGATATTAATACAAAAGAACAGATTTCACTGTTTACAAATTCCTGTGTGGCAGATGTTTGTTTTTGAATGTCATTTGTGGTTGTATGAATTTATGTTGTAGGTGTGTGTTAAGTTCCATCTGCAGGGTAAGGATAGAATTCACTATCCGTTTGAGAGTTGTTGAATTGTCCTGGGTTCTTTAGGCCAAGCGCAAGGAGTGCACGACAGAGTGTTGAACTCTGCAAGCCAATGCAAGGAGTGTGTAGCTGGACTCTGCTTCGAGTTCAGAAGAGACGTGCCAGGAGGGCACACCAGGATAAGTCACATACTCAAAGAGGAGCCTCAAGGTTCTTGAATACATTGGAGGAAGGTCTGCACAGGAGTAAGCGTAGCCAGAGTTGTTGAATACTCTGTAGAGCTCTGTCGGGTGGGCATTGAATAGGTGCAATTGTGCACAAGTGAACTCTGTTTCGAGTTCAAAAAGAGAGAGAGAGAAGTTGAAGGAGCCAGAGTTGTTGAACACTCTGGGGTAAGAAGCTCTGCAAAGTGGGCATTAAGCGGATGCAAGGAGTGCACCAGTGAACCTAAAAGAGTTCAAGATTCGGGGGAAGACCTATGCAAGGAGTGCACCAGGCCAGCACTTAGACAAAGTGTTGAAAGACAGCCATTTGAAGGCTTAGTCAAGCGCAAGGAGTGCTCCAAAGGTAAATTAAGTTCGCCTTACAAGCTCGGGAGGCAGAGCATCGAGTTGCTAGGAGGGAACTAGAAAACCCTTTAAAGGAAGCAGGGGGTCGAAACCTTAGGAGACNGATCCTGAACGTTGATCGTCGGGAACGAACGTGGCAGCAGATCCAAGATTTCGCAAGAAAGAACTTCAAAAGAATTGCGTGGAGCAAAGCAAAATCTTCGCAAAGTCGCGAAGAGCGAAGTGGTCTAAACCGTTGGATCCAGAAGGACACGTGGCAGAGTTTTGCGTGTTTCGGAGGAAAGGTGCTCCAGAAGAAAGCAGAGAACAGAGCGGGAAGATACTCGAAGGCTGGAATCCAAAGCAGATCACAGTCGTTGGTTGTGGGAGAGACGTGGACCGTAGATTGGGTCCAGGGGAAATTCTTTGATTCAAAGATCAGGAAGAAGGGAGTCAACTACTCGCAAAAGCTCTGAAGCGCGGATTTGTGAAGAGAACTAGCCAGAGGTCATAGCTCGAAGTCAAGTGAAGAAGAAAAAGAGCCTGTAGGTCTCACAAGACCTACGCCTAGGAGAAAAAGGGGCCTGTGTAAAATTATTTGTGGGGCTAGCAGGGTCCCGAAGAGTCGATCCAACTCAGATATTTGACGATCCTTGATCGAGAGGTCGCGCAACCCCAAGGAGGGGATTGGGGGGCTGCGCTAGAGTGGTATCAGAGCCTCATAATTGATTTCTGTACGAAGAGGAGACAGTCCGACTACATCAAGTACTATTAGAAGCTTGATTTCCCCTGTAGACAGCAGGTGAAGGGAGACAGAGTGAGATGCTCTGTAAAGACTATTGGAAGGTGTGCAGCAGATGGTAGACAACCAGGTGGGTTGAAGGTGAAGCAAGAAAGATGGTTATTGAAGGCCATGAGCGTGGTCGAAGAGAAGACCGCCAGCAAAAAAGAAAAGCAAAAATTGACAAGGAGCTCAGTGAAATCCGAGCAGAAATGGAGAAGCTAGCATTGAAGATGCAGCATGAGGCAAAGGTACATTGGAGGTACAAATGGCCTCTGAAAAGGAAAGCCAGGTGGCATGTTCAGAAGTTGTTGGCCAGAAGGCAGCAACAGGTGTTGAAGAGGTGGCTGAGGCATGCTGAAAACCTCAGTGATGAGGGAAAGAGATCAGGCAGAGATCTCGTAGATTGCCAGGTCGGCAATGAGAAGAGATCAATGGATCTCATAAACTACCAGGTGGGCAATGAGAAGAGACCTCAATTTGCCAGGTGGGCAATGAGAAGAGATCAATCAATCTCATAAACTGCCAGGAGGGCAAAGGAGAAACCTCAATTTGCCAGGTGGGCAAGGGAGAAGAGATGAGATCACCTGAGAGTTCATGTCATCAAGGGGTGGTGACAGATGGAAAGAAGGCAGAAGAAAGGCCTCATCCATATGAAGATTCATGTGGGGTTGCAGACCATGTGAATGAAGATGATGAGAAGTAAAATACTTCTGTCACAGAGGAGGAGGATCAGAGGAGCGTTCTGATCATTGGGGGAATTCAGATATTCTGCCAATTAGCCCAGCAGGGGCCAGTGCACAAGTTGCAGGTGCAGCTGAAGCAGAAGGACAGCCAGCCGTGACTGTCGTTAAGGAGGAGGAGCAAATACTGAAGTCTGCCCCAGCAAAAAAAGAGGAGCACTCAGATGACATGCTCACTCCATGGGAGGTGGAGTTGAAGTTGTTTAAGGTTGGTTGGACAATCCAGGACCAGAGATGATTGCAGCATTGAAGCCTACGGCAGAAGACGAAACATACCAGCATGAGGAGCAGTTGGAGGAAGCTGGAGTTGAACTAGCACAAGCAGAGCTTGCAGAAGACAACCTGTCAGAGGAGATGGTTGAGCAACAGCTCAATAAGGAGCCTGCAGAATTGGAGTCTGCAGTGGGATGGCAAGTCAAGGCCACAGAAGAAGAAAACAGCATGGGGGATCAAGATGATCTTCCCTTTGATGTGTATGAGGAAGAGGAATTGCAGCCGAGTTGTAATGTCCCCACTTTGGGACATCAGGGTGTTACAGAGTGTTATGATGACCAGAGTAGCCAGATGGAGATTATAGCGAGTACAGGAGCTATTGAGGGGTATTTTGGCGTCTGCCTTGCATCGCTCATCTTATTTCATCATTATACTCCATTCCGCACAGCTTGGCTTTGGTTCCATTGCATTCCGACAATTTCCATGATTTTGAGTTATTTTGGGCTATAGGTTAATTAAACGCATTAAGGAGGTCATATTGGGCATAATACTTGGAGGAACCTCTTAGTGTAATAGCTCACTGGAATCGGGAGGAACCACAATACACGATAAAATGATGAAAAGTGACTTTCAGTGGCCAGGGAAGCCACAAGGAGAGAAAAGGTGTTTTTCATAGGTAAAAGAGTTAATTAATTAAAGTGATTTAATTAATTAATTAATAATTAATAAAGAAAAGGTCACTTTGGAGGGACAAAGTGAGCAGGAAGGATAAAAGAGAGGCAAGGGCCTCTATTCTCTCATTCATGTTGATTATCATTTTTGATATCTGGCTTCTAGCATGCCTTGGGGGTTTTGAGGGTTTTGACTTAACAAACCCTAGAGGACAATTCGGTGGTGAAAGATTCCACCTATCTTGTTCCAAGCTTGGTCTCGGGGATGCAATACTCCACCCACACCATTCTACTTCAAATCTACTCAGTTGCAGGAGAGTTCTACACTAGCCACAGGTACAGAAAGAGAGAGGGCGCACCATTGAAGGTTTCCAGCAAGGGGGGCGCACCATTCCTTGAGGGAAGCTCGATCCAAGAGATTGGAAGGGCTTCTAGAGATTCTAGCACCTAGGTTTTCATTGCAGGGTCTTGGTCGTCAGTTCTAGTTCATTCCGGAGGAGTTTTATGTGTCATCTTATTTACTAGAGCATTGGGCGAATTGGAGGAGAGGGGCGCACTTCAGAAAGTGGTTTCACCCATTTGATAGCTCAGAATTTCACTATTTCGCTTGGGACTTCACCTGTGAGGTAACCATGCCCCGATCTATCATTTCAGTGGTTTTGTGGAGCATTTGTTGGCCTCTAGCAAAGAGGTCGAATTATTGATCTTCATTCATCCAGGAGGGTGCAAGCCAGATTGGGGGTTTGTGCATTGAGTGGGTCAAAACTTCACCATTCATCCTGAGACTTCAACTGGGGTTTGTACTAACCCGATCTACATTTTGACATCTTCTTCAGAGTATTTGGAGGTCTTTGGCAGTAGGGTCAAATTATTGAGGGTATTCAGTCTTCCAGCAGGACGTGACTTAGCCAGTCTTGGGGTTTAGCACTTCAGGAGGCAAGGATCTCAGCGTGTTGTTTATCTATTGTAGTTAAAAGGGCCTTTGGAGGCTTGTAGCTTCTCTTCTTCATCTTGTCTGGGAGTTATCTCCATTTGCTATTAGATCTTAGCTATATTGTACCAAATCTACAGATCCATTGTATCAGGGTCTTCTTCTTTATGAATAATATCATATCTGAGCTATTTTGAGTTATCACTTGTGTTGTTCATCATGCATCTGGTTGAGGTATGTCCATTGCTATATATATGATTGATTATTGTTGCAAACACACATTAAAATCATCAGTATAACCCTAGCGCAACCTAAAGGATCATACTAAGCAAAGTGTTTGATGAAATGCCACAACCAGTAAAAGTTTTAAAATTCATGCAAAAACGCAATGTTCTTGGCCTCTTGGCTTGGGAACATTACAATGGTATCAGAGCGTTGATCCTCCCAACCAGTGGGGATTAGCGAATGCAGAAATACAATGGAGATGGATATTAAAGACTTTGCTAGAGAGACTGTACGTTGTGAATGGGAATACTACACACTTAGTGAGGGACTTAGGCTTGACTTAACATTCCAACAGTATATATCCATAAACAATCCTAGCTGGAGCAAAGATGAGGTCATAGAGTGGGCCGACAGAACAGAGAGATACAGAGCCAAAACAGCTAGATGAAGGGAAGCACACAATAACCCCACACCCATTAGGAGCAAGCAACATTGCTACAGTTACAAAGTGCCTTGGGAACCATATCATAGATGTAGGGGTAAAGGTAAGAAGCACATTATTGAGGTGCACTATGACAGTAATGACGAGGTGTGTGAGGATGCAGAGATAGATGCTTATTTGGAGCAATCCAATGATGCTAGTGACTCTTGCACAGAGGCTAGTGATTCTTGCACACTTGGGGAGGATAGTGACCCTTGAGCATTGGAGGGAAAGTTAGATGGATAGAATGATAGCACCTGTGCTTTAGCAATCATATCACATAGTGTTGATGACCTTACACTTCATCAGAGTGGTGACACTAGTAGAGATCCACACGTATTGGCACCCAGGCATGATGAGATTCCTATGATGACAGTGACACATTTGTCATCTTTTTAGAATCCCATGATAACCACGTCACATGAGGATATCAGTGGCATTTCAGATGCGATAGAGGATTCAAGTGTGTGGGATGCACACCAGGGACATGGATCCACAGATCTAGGAGGAGAGAAATGACGTGCTGAAAGTTGAACTTACCCATTCATATCAATCTGAGGAGAGTGAGTCACTTCTTTTGGAGACTCCATCGTTTGATCACATTGGGGAGACTGACAGTTTGTTGGGACACTTACTTCCAAGAGCAGTCGACAGTGATGAGGATGTACCCTTTATTGGTCAAGATGACCATTGTAATGTCCCCATTTTGGGACATTATAACATTACAGAGTGTTATGCCTACCAGAGTAGCCAGATAGTGGTGACAGAGAGTTCGAGAGATATTGAAGGGTGTTTTGGGGCCCGACTTGTATCGTTCATCATCAAGATCTATTCCACACAGCTTGGCTTTGGTTTCATTGCATTCCGACGATTTCCGTTATTTTAAGTTATTATGGGTTATATCTTAATTAAATTCACTAAAAAGGTCATAATGGGCATATTACTTGGAGAAACCTCTTAGTGTAATAGCTCATCGGAATTGAGAGGAAGAGCATTACAGGATAAGATGATGAGAAGTGACTTTCAGTGACCGGAGAAACCATCAGGATGGATAAATCACTTTTTAGAGGTAAAATGGTTAATTAATTAATTAATTAAGTGATTTAATCAAAGAATGATAAAACAAAGTGAAAGTCACTTGCAGGGAAAAGGTCAACAATGAATTAGGGTTTCGGGAAGCTATAAGGAAAGGGTAAAGCAACCTAATTCATTATGCATTGTTATGATTTGATGTTGAGAGTTCCCAGAGGAGAGGATTTGACTTTACTGTTTTGTGGATTTCTGGAGGAAACCACCACCATTGATCGGTTTTGGTGTTGAGAGACACACCCTAGCCCATCGGAGATACCATATAGGTATTTCACCGTGACATTCAGGAGCATCCAGTTACAGTGTGCGCAGCTCAACCAGTGAGGGCGCAAGTCAAATTGAGGGTTTGTGGAGCTGCATGAGGGCAAAGCTCCGAATACATTTTCCTTCCGACCTAGTTGAGATCCAGCCAGGGTGCTTAGATTGAGCTACTTCCCATCAAATTCCAACAGTGGAATCATTCAGGGCGCACCATCCAGCCATTTAGGGCGCAGCTCTTCCGGATGAACATTTGCGGTTGCATGCAGAGCATCAGAGCAGATGCGAGGAAACCCTTCCAACCCAGTTCTGCATTTGGCGAGACGATCATTTTGAGTCCTCTAGCAGAAAATTCCGTAGGTGGAATCATTTGGGGCGGAACTAGTGTCCCAGGAGGTGCGCAAACCCCCTAGGGGTCTAGATCCAGTGCCTCAGAGACCAGATCCGAGATCC
>CBVK0100502466.1:0-10623 GCA_900067695.1 Picea abies | reverse complement strand
GTGCAACCTTTCAGGGTTTCCATCAATGCCAAAGGGGGAGATTTTTGGAATGTTTTTTCAGGAAGCATGCGCTTGTCATTGATGGAAAGAAAAACAATGATGATGGTGAACAGGAAAATAATAAGCTCGGGATGAGAAGCGAACAGTATGCAGAGATAAAATCTTGGAAGGAAAAGCATAATCTTAGGGTGAGAAGCCTCAACACCTGTCTGATCAAGAAATTGACTGTGTTAATTTCTAATATTACAGACGTCGGTCATATGAGTGACCGTGGGATTGAGGACCGTTGGAGGATCTTGACCATCAAATCTACAAGCTAGATCAACGACAGGGATGAATTGCGTAGAGCGAAAGAAGAATTAAACAACTCACTAGTTCTAATCCTACAATTGGTCTAGATCATCAGATCTCATAAACCCAAATATCGACGATTGTGGGTGATCTGACAAACGATCATATTAAGTCAAATTAATTCGTGACCATCGGATGCGCAATCGCCAGATCAACGACAGGGATATATTGTAGAGATCGAAAGGAGAATTAAATTTTGTGCTATTTCTAATCCCACAATTAGTAAGGACCATCAGATCTTATAACTTCAAAGATCGACAATTGTGGTTGAATCACCAACAAACGCACAAATTCAAATTGCGGATCTTGGGTGATGAATTAAATCACTCGCAAGTTGTTGTTCCACAATTATCCTTGATCGTGGATCTACTTCGAGAGTCTTCATGACTGTTGGATCACTTTAAGTGGCAGGATAGGATAAGCGGGGCCAAACGGTTGAGAATTTGATTATCCGAATACTTGTCAGCCGTCAGATCAAATTAAGTGGGAGGATAGGATAAGAGCGGTAAAAGATATGATATCTTAACTATGTGAATTTTCGTTAGCCGTCAGATCTTTCTAAAGTGGAATCATAGTATAATCAATGTTGGAGGGTTGTTGGGTCTAAACCAAAGCAAAGTTGCATTGCATACAAATCGATTCGTCGATCTAAGATCATGATAAATGAACAACATTAGTTTAGGTTCTAAATATGTGAGGAGGTTAAGCTCCAGAGAAATCACTTTGAGAATTTCAGCTTGAGATTTGAAATATCTAAAGTCTGGAGAGTCTAAATACATTCTCGACCATCGGATCGTCCGAAGTAAATCTTAGTCATCAGATCGTCCGAAGAATATCTCAAGTGTCATATCGTCCAAAGTGCATATGGGTCGTCTGATCCATAGCGTCAGTTTGAGATTTGAAATCTTTGAAGTCCGGAGAGATGGAGAGCTGAAATACATTCTCGACCGTCAAATCGTCTGAAGTAAATATCAGTCATCAGATAATCTAAAGAATACCTCAAGTGTTGGATCATCCGAAGTGCATCTGGGTCATCTGATCCAGAGCGTCAGTTTGAGATTTTAAATCTCTGAAGTGCGGAGAGTCGGAGAGATGAAATACATTCTCAATCATCAAATCGTCTGAAGTAAATCTTAGTCATCAAATCGTCCGAAGAAGACCTCAAGTGTTGGATCATCCAAAGTGAATCTGGGTCATCTAATCCAGAGCGTAAGTTTGATATTTGAGATTTTAGAAGTTCGAAGACCAGAAGGAGATCTCGATCGTTGATCGAGAAAGGAGATGCAGAACTATTGATCTAGTTGAAAGGTCAAAATTCTGGAGTGGAGGTAGAGCCATCGATTGAGAAGGACAGGTGTCCATAGATCATTGACACCAAAAGATTGGAGTACGAAAAAAAGTAGGGTTTGAGATTTGAAACTCCCAAAGCCCGGATCATGAAATAAATCGCAGTCGTTGATTTAGGGAGGTTGGATCTTATCCACATATCGTGAAAGATCAAATCTGAATCGTCTGTTTAGGAGCACTGTCAAGATCATGAGATCGACAGTCCAGTCGCATTGCGAGGTCAGAACATGCTCCGATATTATTTTTTCATGAGCGAGACACAATCAAAACCATGATATCACCAAAGGAATACATGGAGCTCTATAGTGAATTACGGGGTGAAAAGCAGGTTTCCCTCAAACCACCTATGGACGCACCCGCAATCGTGTGGTCACCTGAAGTTCATAGCCCAAGGTCATATTGAGAAATGAAGCTAGCGCCCACTAGACTGAGATCAGGAAGTGCCTTTTGAATAGGCATTTAGTCACCATCAGTGGTCACGTGAAGGAAGGGGATTAGAAGACAAAGAAGCCAAAAATGACTGGCTGTAACTACCAGAGAAGATGAAGAGTTGCGACAACCAAAGAAACCAGAGAATCTCAAGAAAACACCTGCTAATGATGAACAGATTCAAAATAACCACTAGAGAAGATGAAGAGTTTGAATGATGATCAGGCAGAGAACTGGGCATGAGCATGGTGCGCGGGAAGAAAAAGAGGAGAGAATAGAAGCTGAAGAAGGTAGAGGAGACATGGAGATACAATAGACTATATCAGAGACACAACAAGTAAGTAAAAATCTTAATATCTCAGGGTGGTAGGGTGGTTCTAGGGAGGACTATTGTCCTCAGAGTTTCAAGTGGGTGTTTGAACATAGGGCGTCGTAGCTTCCATTTGGTTGCAGCCAGAAAAACCAAGGTGGTAGGGTGGTGCAAGGGAGAACCATTGTCCAGAAAAACCAAGGTGGTAGGGTGGTGCAAGGGAGAACCATTGTTCTTTGTTATACAGTTTGGTGGTTGTGTGACTGGAAGTTGGTGCTTCCATCCAGTTGGTGCTGGAACACTTAGGGAGTTGGTCTTCCTTCTAGTGGGTGCTAGAGAAACCAGAGAGTTGGTTCTCTCACCAAGTTGCAGCTTGTAAAATAGATGTGGTATCCTCACATTGAGTTGGTGCTCAAAGATAGATGATGTACATAACATAAAAATATTTCCTATCATTCGAAGAAGAAGAGGTTTTCTCCCTTTATGGGTCTCCTCATGAATATTTGTCTCTGTGTATATCATATGTGTGATTGATGTTTAATATTTCTGTTGTTCATGACTTTCATAATATTGATGATCACTTGGAGAACATTAATAATATTTCAATAGTCATAAAAAAATTTAAGAACAGTAACAACTAATTCACCCCCCATCTCAGTTGTCTTAGTATTTCCAACACCTGAGACTATAGCAATCACTTTTGCATTGTCTACGAATTAGTTTTTGTGTTGACAAAAAAAATATCGCTTTTTTTCTATAGTTCAAATTTGTTACTAGAAATTCAATTTTATTTGTTGGCTTGTGATTGGTCCTTCAAAACAAGATGTTATTGTCGGGTCGGTGGCAACAATTTAATAATAGATTTAATTGTGGAGTTGTATCTCATGGTTGGAAAGGGTGCATGTACTAATGTGAAAGTTTTGAGATGATATTGGTTCCTGAAGCTATTGTGTCTATTGTTGAATGGAGCATATGCAAATGTATTTATTATTATACAATGTAGAGACAAAATTTAATAAATATAAATAGATTTATATGTAATGTATGGGATGATTCTGTGCGAGGGATTTTATGGATTGCAAGGATTTTTAATTAAGTTTGTTTGTGAAAAGAAATTATTGTTGATTTCTTTGCATGCAAACATGATATATTGTGCTATGATCAAGAAAGACGAGAGAATTTTTCTACACATGAATTTGGGTTTCAACAAATATATGCCAGTGTGTAAGAAATCATGTGCATATACTATCTTGCTTTGAGCTAGTTTGGTTGTATGCATGGTTCAATTAGTTTTGATTTGTTGCTGGTGTAAATGACTAGTTGTTGTCTTTCTTTTTTGCAAGGGCAATTTAAGTGGGTCAGCGTTTCTTGTAGAAAGTGTGGATGCCAAAGACAATTTAAGGTTGACAAGAAAAAAAGGTGTGTTGTGTGTTGCGAGTTGCAAGAGTTGTGGTGTTGGAGTTCTACAAATATATGTCAGAGGGTAAGAAATCTTTTTCATTGGGTGCTATATTTTTATTTTTCATCGCGTAGTTAGTTCTTCTACGTTGTTGGATGAAATGGTTGATTGTTGTTGGTTTTTTTTTATAGAGGCGATTTAAGCGGGTCATGGTTTCTTACAGAAAGTGTGGGTGCAAAAGACAATTAAATATTAATAGAAAAAGGCTTTCAGAAAGACGAAGGTGTTGTCAATGTTCAAGTGCTATGTGTTGCGAGTTACAATAGTTGTGGTGTTGGGATTTTGCAAATATATGTCAAAGGGTAAGAAATTATTTGCATTGGTTGTTATATGGAGAGGAATATTGGAAATTGATTTTTATTTTACATCTGTAGATATGGTTATTTACTTATGTTTGTTGTGCTGATGCAATTAGTTTGTGTGCTTGTTGTCTAATAGTATATGCTTCATGCATAGTGCAAGTGTTATGTTTTCTTGGAGTTTAATAGTATATGCTTCATGCATAGTGCAAGTGTTATGTTTTCTTGGAGTTTGTTCTGGTATTGTATTAGATCTTGTTGTTGTTTCTATAGAAACTGTGTGGGTGGAAAAAAATAAAAGGAGTACAGGAAAATACCTTCATGCATAGTGCAATTAGTTATGTTGTGTTGCTGGTGGAAATGGTTGGCTATTGTTTTTTCTTTGTCTTTTTGTAGAAATGATTTAAGTGGGCCAGGATTTTCTTTGACAGTTTGCTAGAATCCCACATGATTGTATTTTATGTGCTTTGTATAGGATTTTTTCCTAGGACAATGAAATTTCGGTCTTTTTTCAATTCCTGGGAGGAAAATTTGAAGCAATTCTTATTTTTCATCTACAAATATGGATATTCACCTATGTTTCTTGGATATATGAAATTGGTTTGGGTGCTTTTCTTCTAATGGTATATATGCTTCATCCATAGTGTAGGTGTTGTACTTTATTGGAGTTAGCTCTAGTGTTTTGTTTAGGGCCCTGGTGGTTTATCATATGAAAAACTGTATGTATTGATAGTTCTGTTTGAATTTCATTTGCATTTGAAGANAAAACTGTATGTATTGATAGTTCTGTTTGAATTTCATTTGCATTTGAAGATGATGATATGTGCATTCATTGAGAGATATTGCGATGTGAAATGGAATGCTTCCTATGTATGAAGATGCTTTCTTTGGCGGGTTTCCTGCATCACACATAGTTGTTTTTTTTGTGCTTTGTACGGTTTTTTGGCCTGCATAGTAAACATGCATATGCTTTCAATTCTCTAGTATATGTTCATTATAATTCTTTGATAGGTCGACATTTGCAATACTTTTGTTATGAACCTAGTTGGAAACTCAGTGCAGCTATGTATTTTGCATCTTGATTTTCATTTAGAGGTGCAAATAACTTCTTTTTTACAAAAGATATGTCTTGATGTAAGGAATCTGATGCAATTGTTGAAACAAATGGGATCCTCGTTCATTTTGTTGTCATTGTAATGGGCTTGTATCTTTGTTTCCAAGGAAAAGCAATAAATGATATATTGTTCCATTTGGAAATTTAATGGAATGCTAAGGAAAACGGGAGGGAGACATGGACTTCATAGAACAAATATTTTTCATATGTTTAGTATTGCAATGTGCAATGCACTACTACTTATGTGAAAAAAAAAATATTGGACGATTTGTTTGCATCTTGCATAGTTATATATTTCATTATTTGTGCAGTTAGTTTTTTTCCTCGCATAGTGGCCATTTGGTCTATTAGTAATTCTCTAGCGTACTTGCATTGTGGTTTTTTTTGCTTGTTGGCAATAGTAGTTCCATATCTCGGTGGTTATGCATATGGATTTGTTGTTGGAATGTCTTCCAAGTGTACATAGCTATTGGATATGTGCATCTTCATTGGCCACAGGTGCGTGGTGGGAATAGTAAATACTTATTGTATTTTCGACTGTGGTGTGGAAGAAAGACATGTTCACAAGCTTCTATGCTTCTATAGGTGCATATTTGCAATAGTTTTGTACTTTTTTGTGATGCCTTTGTTTCTATATGTTGTGATTCATTTATTCATATTGTTTTCTACAATTTGTGCAAGTGATTTTGTTGGTGTGATATGTCAATGTTGTTTGCAGGCACCTGCTTTGCAAAGAAATCACATAGATTATTTTAAATCCTCACACGATTAATCCGCTCTTCCAATGCCTGTATGGAGATTCCATATTGCTTGTGTAGTGGCATTGTTGGGCTTGGATTCTTCAACAATTATTCATTTCATATATATCTATATATATATATATATATATATATATGCTCGCTCTACTTAGGACTATCTATCTTTATGCCTTGTGTCAATAACTAACACATGTTGTCCTTGCGCATTGCTGCACTTTCACACTTCCGCATTTCAAATGGTTTTGCATCGGTGATTGTGACAAGAAAATTAATTTGCAAGATATATTATTGATTTATAGTAAATTCATTTGTTGTGGTTTAGAAGGAAAGTGAAGGTATTCTCTCAGTATGTTTTGAAGAGATATAAGGTTTACACATAGATATTGCTAAGTAGACAAAGTATAGCTATGTGGACAACATACCTATTGAGCACCAACACGGGGAATGGAAATAGAGAAAACATTATATTAGTGTACTTAAGACATTTTGTTTTTAAGTATTGTGTGAGGAACCCGCACATGTTAGCGTCCCACATTGCTACACATTTGTGGCTAGTCTTTCGAATAGTTCCACAGATCCATGATTGCAAAAAGACTCATAATATGAAAAATAGGTCATTGGTTTACAATAAGTTGTTTTGTTTCCATTTAGTACCAAACACATCTAGAAGCAATGCGAAACAAATTTGCTACTTATCTGTAGAATATTTGATTATTTTTTTATTATCACTATTTCTTTTCAAAAGGTATCCAATATAAGAAATATTTCTTTTAGGCATTGTGTGAAAACCCACACAAAGAGTTTTCTCGCATTGCAACAGTTTCGGTCCTACACATTTTCAATAGTTGCACATATGTGATTGTGACAAGTCATGTAATTTGCAAAATAAGTGACTAGTTTATAGTAAATTGATTTTCTCGCATTTACGAGAAAATGCCATGCATATAGAAGAAGTTCCAAGAAATTATGTTTCTTATGTGAAACGTGGAGATGTTACTATTGAAAATAGCAACAAAGGAAAGAACTTACTACAAATACCAGGTGCAACATAGTGGATTTTATAATGTACAAAGTCATAGAGGCTAGGGATTCCACCATGCAGAACACTGCAAAGAATCATGAAGCTATCAAGGTCGTATAATTTTTTTTTATATATACCATTTTGATGTTGCCTGGTATTCAATGTGGACTGTGATAATGTTGACTTGTAATTAGCAAGAGAACCTGGGGAAATGTGAACAAATTTAAATAGAATCATCATGTGATGAGGTTAGTATATAGTTGTATATGGTGGTTGTTAGTTTCAACTAATCCCCAATAAACTGGATGCAGTAGTTGTCAAGGATTGTCAGTGGTAATTAAGTACCAAGACACTTGGCGATGACAATTTTTTTTTTTGTTAAATAATTTGTATATCTGACAATTTGTTGCAAATCCAGATATGATTAGTCATTTTATGTACATGAAACAATCAGGAACATAATAAAATTTATTTAAAAAAATAATATATATTTTTTAATTTTTTGTGCAAACCCCCTTCCCTCCAAATGGTTGCTCGACCTCCCGGTCTTGGATCGTTTGAAATACTCAGTCAGAGCGACTCCTTGGGTCCCTGCGGGAACCCGAAACCACTCTATCCACACACACATAGGTCCTCTCCACAAGTGGCCACAACTATGACCATGGACCTATCCTTTCGCGATTCGGACTTCGGGGATATCCTGAATTCTTCCCTCAGCTTTTCCCGAAGCACCCTTCTCCAAGTTTTCGAACTTGCACCACGTGTCTCCTCGGATTCGTTGGCCCCACTAGGATTCAGATTTCGCAACCTCGTGAAACTCTATACCTTTCTCTCACAAACCTTTGAGTTCCCAAACTCTTTTCACGATCAATGACTAAGGTTGAATTACAACTTCAGACTTCGCGATTCTTCTTTCGACAAGTCTCCAAACTTCCTGAACTCCGAAGTGAAAAAACTCATTATGGTTATCCTTCATATGACTCTCCCAAATCTGATGGTATGGGATCATTCATCTCCCTACAAAACAAATCTTAGCCACTGACTTATGTGAAGACTCCAGGGACTCCTTCCCTTAGAGATTTCCCACTGCTCTCTCTCCATAACTTTACTTCTTCAGTTTCCTCTAGTTCCCTCTTCGACACTTAGTCAAAATTTTGATCTATGCACACCTTGCAATAGATCCTCTCCCACATTCGAATCGTCTGTGGATGAACTTGCACTCCTTCCAATTCTTCTCCAATTGCTTCTATCTCTCGTGATTGAAATCACACTATTCATCCTGAACTTTTAAGTTTGAAAACTCAGTCACACACTCCTTGCAGATGTCGATGCACTCCTTGCACACATACAATTTCTTTTTATCTCTTCTGATATTTACAAGGTGAAACAGACTCGGTCACGCACGCATTGCGGACACTATGCACTCCTTGCACTCACTCAATGAAGAGAAACAATTGGAACTTATTCACTCTTCACTGTGACTCATACATTCAACTATGAGAATGTATTCATGGGTAAAAGAACATAAAAATAAATAATAGAGAATCAAAAATAAACAGAGAGCCTATCACTCATTCAGATAGACACATAACAACACACATTTGGAAAAATATTCCTTTGTTATATTCATTAAACTAAAAATTGCATACATTCATACAATACTTCTCTGTATCTCCCAATTCTTGACTACATTGGAAATGTACACATTAGATTCAAAAACCTTTCAACCAACCTCTAATATGAAACAATACAAATCTTTTATACAAAAGGGTGCTCTTGATCCTTTCCCTCCAACTACTCTATGCTATCCTATCAGAATTAAATACTATCAACTACTTACCATTTATTACAATATATATTGAGTTAGATAGATAAGAGCACAATATCCATATCTGTATTACAATCCAATTCATAAAACAAAATACATTCCCCATCGATCTTACACGATGGCTCAACCTCCGATCATTAAATATGTTCATAACTCAAAAATATTTTTCAGATATTACATTAATACATCAGTCTTTGAAATTCAAAAATGCTTCAAAATATGCCCTAGTGTGCCCAGATATCTCCTGCTTGTCCTTTGTTGGCAATTCTCCTGCATCATACTCCCTTGGTTGAAAAATTCATGGACTCCTATCCATGAGCTCCTTCACCAATTTTCCATGCTTATGGATATCCACTTCACCAACCCAATTGACATCTTCTACTGGTCTTCCTTTCCATTTCACCAAGTATTCAAAATACATTTTCCTTCTGGTTTTCTTACCAACTCGTTGATCTATGATCTTTTCCATCTGCAACTTCTCTACTACAGGCATTTGTTTCCTCCACTGGATCTCTCTTTGATCTTCTGATCCCTTTGTTCTATCCTCTTTGTAAAGATACATGTCTGCAATATCGAATATGGGTGATATACCCACATCATCTGGCAACTCTATTTCATAGGCATTCTTCCCAAATCTTCTCAGAATTTTACATGGCACTATCTTCTTCAATTTCAACTTATTATATGTTCCCCTCAGGAACCTCTCTTTCCTTAGATGTGCTAGAACTTGATCTCCAACTTCAAATTCAAAATTTCTCCTGTGTTTATCAGCTCTGCGCTTGTATTCATTGTTGCTCTTCTTCAATTGCTCCTTGATCTAATTATGAAGTTCTTGCACTTCTGCAGTGAAATATTCAGCTCTGACGCTCCTAAACTCGCTCTGCTTCAGATCTCTCAATTCCGACACTCCCCTCAGATTCATTCCATAAACTATTTGAAATGGAATTTTCCCAGTGCTTATGTTCACTGAGTCATTATATACAAACTCAGCTTGTGCTAGAATCTGATCCCACCGACTATGGTGTTCAGTGACCAAACTCCTCAGCAAATCTCCTAAGCTTCTATTAAACACTTCGTTCTATCCATCCGTTTGTGGATGATACGCAGAACTAAAAGATAGCTTTTTCCCCAACTTTTTCCACAACGTCCTCCAGAAATGACCAACAAATTTGGTGTCCCTGTCTGAAACTATGCTCCTGGGCAATCCATGTAGTCTCACAACTTCTTTGAAAAACAAATTTTCAACATGTGTTGCATCACTGTTCTTTTGGCATGGGATAACGTGTGCCATCTTTGAAAATCTGTCAACCACCACAAATATGGAATCATTTCTTCTCTATGTCCTTGGCAATCCGAACACAAAATCCATGCTTATTGCATCCCAAGGCCTCTCTAGAATGGGAAATGGATGATATAGCCCAATGTTCTGCTTCTTCCCCTTGTCATACTGACAAATTTTACATTGTTTTACAAATATCTTCACATTTTCTCTCATACCTGGACAATATTATAAACCATTCAATTGGGAAAATGTTTTGTCATGGCCGAAATGTCCGGCTAGACCTCCACTATGTTTTTCCTTCAGCAAATTCTTCCTCATTGAGCATCTTGGTATGCACAACTGGCATCCTTTGAACAACAACCCATCCTGAATCAGATATTGGACCCACTGGCTTCTGTCTCTGAGTATAGGATTCACACATGCTT
>CBVK0100502465.1:0-10624 GCA_900067695.1 Picea abies | reverse complement strand
AGTCCAAAAACCTAATTCCTTAACCGAAAATAGAAAACCATCGGCAAAAAACCATGTGCTCAAAAACCACCTAATATCATGTGGTCCCGGAAATATGTCGACCCGACGAAAATATGTCAGCCCAAATTTTTTTTTTCAGGGGCTCCCCCCTCTAACCCCCCTGCGCGCCTGGTGTAGGCGCTCTGACACTACTACTCGTGCAAAGAATATAACACATACCCAACAACTGACTTCCATTAATGAAAATGTCTCAAGTCTCATACATAACCAGAGAACAACTCTGCTTAATCATAATATTACCCCCGAAGCTTTGCTCAACCATCCAACCTTTTCATATTATTTGTCTGATGTATTTATAATCAAAACAATCGACAACAGCTAGGAGTGTGAGTTGTCCTTCCTATCCTAGGATCATCCACCTGCTTTGTTCCTTCTGTCAGAAGGAAACTCGGGTCAGTCTGGGCCTACAAGAAAAACTTCCCTCTATGGTACTTCGGGCTGAAAATTTTCTATCTTCTTGGCTAGACCTTCCATGCTTCCATTTAAGGAGGTAGTTTATTTTCCAACCACCAGTCCTTCTTTCATTAACCGATTTCTCCTTGGGATCAGGAAGAGGCTTATTGCTTCAACGAGGAGAGAATTGGGCCATTTTGGCATAACAAACCCTCTCCACAACTTCCTCATTTTTTCCTCTAGTGATAGAATTATCATGGTCATCTTATGCTCTGATTTTCCTTTGGTGATTTGGCTTAGCGCTGAGTTTTGCTGCCACGCGCTGCTCTTGTATTGGACTTTATATAAGCACGTGATTGTGGAAGTTGTCAAGGGTGGTTTGGATCCACACCGCTTTGGCCCCTGCAATCCACCACCGACTGCCATGTATCTCTGACGGATGGGCACCACACGTCTGAATTGATGGACCCCAAGAGTCTTCAACACTTCGGGTTCGAGAAATTTTTCATGTAGAGCTTGTGAAAATCGTGAAGGGCCAAACTCGCGAAGTGATTAGCATGTTCTTATCACTAATTAATCCAAGATTAAGATGCCTTAAAATGATTTGGGACTTTAGAACTCCGGGTTTCAGAGAACTGTGCTTGTTCTAAATGGAAAAATTTCGAAGTGACAATGTTGTGAATCTGATGGGGCAACCGAACGTCATATGATGTCACAACTGCTGATGTGTCACAAAAGGGGTGTGACATGCATCTCTCAAGGATGAGCAGATGACAGGCCCAAAGGTTCCTAAAATGAGTGCCACGTGTCAGTGCTAGATGTATGCCACGTATATATGACGGATGGGTGCCACACATCTGAACTGATGGACCTCAAGAGTCTTCGACACTTCGGGTTCAAGAAATTCTACATGTAGAGTTTGTATAACTTTCGAAGGGATGAACCCACGAAGTGATTAGCGTGTGCTTATCACTAATTAATCCGATATTAAGCTGCCCTCATCTAAATTCTTTGGGATTTCGGGGCTTCTCCCTGGTCATTAAGCCTTGCGCGACTTTGAAATTTCGAATGCACGAGAACGGTTAATCTAAATTTTGCATGGGATTTCCACCGCTGAAAATTTAACCTGTCTATTGCTTTCATTTCAAGCCTGAAATGGACTACTTTGAATGTTGCACTTTGCACTCATGGTTGTTCCCTGTGCAAACAAAAAAAACTTGGATGACGTGCTATGAGCTCAATCAATGGAAAACAATATGACCAATAATTTGAACCAAATCCCGATATGTGCTTATCTTTTTAGAACAATAGGAAAACTTGTTGCAAAGAATCAGTCAAGCAAGACACTAAGGATGATCCAATCATGAACAAAAATGGAACTTAACTTATCAACTAGAAGAGGGAAAAAATCTAGGAAGGTATGTGGAAAAGAGAGAGAGAGGGTAGGGGTGTAGGCTTAGGTCTTAACAAAAACTACATGTGACCCACAAACAACTTCATGTGATAACACCATCCAAATGGTATGCATTGCTATCATTCCCCCATTCATGTACCATGTCTCTTAGAAATAACTCATTTAAGGTCCAAGCCCCTAGAAGTCCCCCTTGATGCATTTTTTGGGTGAGGAGAACCACCCCTTGTGCATCAAACCACTAAATTAGAATTGCAAACCAGTCTTGGGATTTAGGTCCTCAGCCCCTTATTTTCATCCTCGAAACATGCATTTGGATAGGAGACGTGTCCTTGGTGCTCAAAGCCTTGGATTCAAGCCAATATGAAACTCATGAGATTAAGATTCCTTTCAAAGCATTTGTTTAGGGCCTAAGTAATGTTTAGGAACTAAGCACCTAAGTTTTAACCATGGATGATGTTATGGGCTATAATACCTATTGTTGGTTCATAAAACTTTAGAATCAAGCTTACATGCCACTCACTGAGTCATTTAATTAATATTCTTTATGGAGGTGTTATTTCAAGTCAATTCCCCATTATTTTCTCCTAATCCCTAGGCATAGTGTATAGGGAATAAGCTCATATTTATTTCCTATTAATCATGTCTTGGATTAATAAACACATCTCAAGTGTGTCATTCCTAGAAATCGGGCCCATGTGTAACTTCTAGGATCAATAATCCTTCCAAAAGGCCATTGTCATGATTAGGGGGCATGCATAAAATGATAAGTAAGGTATACTTTCTAAGGAAATATAATTTAACCATGAACCATATCCTTGGTGATTTTACCTATCACTTGTGTGATAAAACTTTTAATTGGTCTTGTATCCCATTCTTGGTAAAATTTTTGTGGGCCAATGATTTTGTATAGAGGGGTTCTCACATGCTCTAAGGACTCATGCATGGACTATATTTGTTAGATTATAAATTTAGGGCCTAAGTCCCTTTATTTTAACATTGGAGAATTTATTTGGCCACGAGATCCATCCTTAGTGTGTTAAACCAAAGAATCGAACTTGTGTCCCATTCTTTGGGAAAATATTACTTCCAAAGGGATTGTGTGATGATCCATGGAATTATGCATGGTCGAGGGGTTGTAGAAGGATACTCATGAGAAAAGGATACCTTATGGAGGACATGCTTGGATTATGAGTCATATAAGCATCATTATATCTTAGGCTCATATTTGTTTTCCTTAAAAAAATTCATGGTTTAGGAGACATGTGTTTGGTGTGACAAACCTTAGAATCAAATTCATATCCTACTTTTGGGCCACGTATTAACACTAGAATGTGCATGTTTTGGCCTAGGTTCTTTTCATGGCTAATGAGATATAAAAGTATCATGTAGGTCCCAAGATCTTAGGCTTATGTTACACACCATGTACTAAAAGTAGTGCATAGTTCCTAAGACACCAGTTTCCATCCTTGAAGCATGTCTTGGGCAAGGAGACCCACTATTGATGCGTTAAACCTTTTCATTAGGGCCATGCTCTAGTTCTAAGCCAAAGATTCCATATAAAGGGCATGTCTCATGGTCTATGGATCCATGCATGGCCCATGTACCTCAGAAGTAGCTTTTTTAGGGTCTAAGCCATCATGTTTTTTCTTTTTAGCATGTCATGGACAAGGAGACCCTTCATTGGTTTTCCAAAATTTGGGATTGTTCTGTTATCCCACTCTTATGCTAAAGATACCATCCAAAGGTTGGGCATATCTCATGGTTTGTGTCCCTATTCATTGCCAAGGGACTTATAATAGTTTCTTAGGGCCCAAGTCCCTATATTTTACTCCCAATGCATGTCCTAGATGAGGAGATCCACCCTAGTGTACCAACCCATTGAATCAAACTTTTAAACCTATGTTGAGCATTAAGGGAATAATACCCTCAGTTTTTTAATGCCACTTACAAATGGAACATGTTGCAGTGCATTTCTACTAGAGACTAACAATATTTATTAGCACATTTAGAGGTTTCACACTATTTACTAGACATTGATCATCTTGGAAAAATAGAAAAAATCATAGATAACAATTTAAGTGGAGATTATGACATGATATCTATCATTGGTATTACCAAAATAATAATGAGATGTGTTCATGTTGAACCATCTTCTAGGTTAAGCGTGAGTGAGGTAGTGTCAGAGCTAAAAGAGGCTATAAAACATGATGTTCAAGCTTCAATTTCAATTTCAAAGGAGATTGGTATTGAAAGTAGTGATTCATTGGCAGGGTCAATAAATTTATTTATGGATTCAAGTGGACCTAGAATGGAGTGGAGTGATAAAATATCCAATATTTCTGAAGTAGGAAACTAAGTTCTCATGTTATTTCTATGTATTGAATTAAGGTTGGAAAAATATTCTAACCTATATGTCCTTGTTGGATGTGTGGACTGACCCGAGTTCTACCTTTAGGTCTCCAAGAAAACCCTACAAACCATCAACCCTTCTGGAGAACATAAGGTTACACTGCGCATAGAGTTCATAACGCAGCTTCACCCAAGATGGATGATGGGTGACTGCAGGACACAGATGTGTATATTCATGGAAGGGATGGTAATCATGGGGATGTTAGGAATTCCTTTTCTATTTCATACATATCATTCTACTATACCCTCATTCATATCTACCATTCATTTAACCTTAACATTCATTCTGTAGTAAACTAACTCAACAGATCTATTGCTAACTTTAACAGATTCATTAATTTATCCATTAACTCATCATAATAAGCATTGAAACACATCAAAGAAACACATTCCACATCATGGAACAATATTTTACCATGGTTCACCCCCCAGGCTATGTCGACAAATATTTGGCATTCTATGCTTCTTTATTCATCTTCTTCAAAATAGTGCATTGCATTCATTACATCATAGCTTTGGTGATACTTTGTGAGGTTGACCAGTGTCGTACCAAGCTCCAAATATTGCAATCTGACCCTCAATTACACCTGATAAGTCTCAAAATTGTCACAATCCGAGCTCCACAGTTCTCTACTAAAAACTAGTAACTACGACTCAAAACTTAAAAAGGTTCTCAAAGATACTTATCCACATATCATTCAATGATATCTCCTATCTACCTCATACATCATATTTATACTAAAAAAGTGGGTAAAAACCCATTAGATCATACCCAAAACCCTAATTAGGCTTGTACATATAATAACTTCCTTCGTTTGGTTAGCCTTGACTCTGTGTTGCTTTACCTTAATTCTTGGTGCACGCTGCTTATTTTCCTTCTTGTGCACTACATTCTCCTCATTTCCTGGCACATGCTCCTTATTTGGTTCATTCCTTATCTACATACCTCATTTTGTTTCCTTTTATTTATTCCTCAAACTTTTCTCCCAAAATAGCCTACTCCAACAGGCCCCCGACACTTACTTGTGGCTCGTCCCAAGCCACTNAGGCCCAAGCCACTCAGGAAATGTTTTCCTCTTTGATACAATTCTCCAATTCTTAGAATTGACCTAAAATCTCTTCAGCACAAGTCTTCACCTGTGCTCTCTTCTCTGCAACAAAATCCACAGTCTGTGCAGTGATATGTTCCTTCAACATCTCTTCAACCTCCAACCTAAGTTTTTCCATCTGGCCCTTGGATGCATCCATCTTTGTCAACATATTTTCCACTTCTTCTTGTAATGGATCCAACTGAGCCTACCTTACCTGCTTCTCCATATGGATTTATTTCAACTTTGTCTGTGGGTTCTTCATGTCCATGCACTTTTCACCCTGTCCAATATCACCATATTTTTCTGTCTGTTTTTTAGGTCTTGGAATTTAGTGTTTATGTTTCCCTCCTTTTGGTCCACTGCTTGAATATTTTCATCTTCCTACAGTTCTATCCACATATGTGATGTTCTATTGTATAGTTCTTCCATTCTGTTCATTTCCCTTTCAATGCTTTCTTTGTATTCTCCAACCTATTGTTCCCTTTGTGCTTTTATCTCTTGTGGAGTGTTAGGGATCACCTTCTCTACCTTGTATGAGATTTCTTGTTTGTACCCTTTCATAGCGTGCACTATATTTTGGATATTTTCTTCCGTTCTTAACTTCTCTGCCAGTGCGTTGTCTGGGATAGTTTGAAATACTTCCTCAAGCCTTTGTTCTAGTTTCTCCATGCAATATTTGTATTCGTCTCTCTCAAGATGCACTTGGTTGAGGGATTTCTGCAGTATCTCCCTTACCTTTCTAGCTGTCTCTAAGTTTGTTGCATTTGTCGTGGCCCTTGATTGTACTTCCTGTGTAACTCTAATTTATAGTTTATATAATTCCTTGGTTGGAATATTTGACAACACCAAGTCCAACCACTCTATATCCTTTAAAGGTTTCTACATTGTATCCTTTTCTACTTGTATCATGCCTTGGTGAATTTGGAAAGTCTCACTTTCCATTGTTTTTGTTTGTACTGTCTCCTTTATTCATGGATTTTCTCCTACTACACAATGTCTTTCTGTTGTGCTACATTGATTTGTAGGATTTCCAAAATTTCTTAACCTCCATCATTTTTTTCATTAATTCTTCTCTCTATGACTCTACGACATATAAATCTTCTTCTCCTCGATCCTATACTTTGTTTGCGTTAAACCTTTTTCTTCACTTCCCCATTTATTCCTTATGCGCTCTCAGTTTCTAATACTGAGGCCCTTGGTGTTGTTTCCTTCTTCCTCTGCTTCTTCACCATCGCTCTACTACCTGTTGTTTGAGTGTGATCTGGTGCTTTCTAGGTATTGGTTACTAGACTACTTGATTTTCCAGTTCCTTCTTGTTCCTTACCCTTTGCTCCGTTGTTCTCAGCCACTAGTACCTTCCACTAATCTGGCCATTCCCCAATGACCCATTGTACTTATTCTGCAGTGATACAATACTACATCTTCAACCATTTCTTCTCTCCTTGCTTGTATCCACATGTTGTGTCGAGATTCTTTGAAGTTTTCTATCCCTTCATTCTCCTTCACCACTTCAGGTGAGATCCTCCATGTGTCTGCTATTTTCTCTTGCATCTCCTGAAGATACATGTTGAAAATGATTGAATTAGATTTCCTTTGCTTCAGATATGCATTGTGCCTCAGTGTTATGTACCTTGTTGTGTGACACTTTCCTCTCCTGTAACAAAAAGATGAGTATTTTGATTGTGTCCATGACACTAAGGCTATCAAAATAAGTAGCCAAGAATAGTGGAAATATGTCCCAGAGTCTTGCACATGTCTACAATCCTCCAAAAAAAGGTTGAGGAAATATGGCGCCCTTTATGCACTGCGCAACTGTTGCTACCACTCCTGTTGGCGCCTCTTCCTTGCGACATTTCCTTAATAACTTGTAGGCCATCCGTTTTATGATGAATATTGTTGTTGGCTTATTTATTTTCTTGATAATCATTCCTTTTCTTCCCCTGTCCGTGCCAAATTTGGATTTTACCTCCTTTGCAATGGTATTTTTCTTGGTTTTATCATCTAAAAACTCTTCAAGCTTAACTCCATCTGTTGGAAGCCCTGTAATTGTTGCAATTACGTCTACATTGATTGGGACATGTATTTCCATCCACAAAAACCCTCCATGTACTCTCACCAGTAGTTGCTTTAAGTAGGAATTGACATCCTTTCCCTTGCCAAAGTGTGGGATTTCGAGCAAATTAATGATGCCAGCATTGTAAATCCCTGTGATCCACTGTTTAGGTTCTAATATTGGAATTCCTAATGAAGTTACCCCTTTGTTCTCCATGTAAAGTTCTTGCACAAGGTCCAGAAACTTGGACACATCCATGACATTGTGATCTGCATACCTCAATTTTGGGACAAACCCCAGCATGTCTTCTACAACTATGAGTGACTCCATAATTTGGGGCAGTAACAATGAAACCCGTTGTTGTGTGCATGCTACTGTTACTGTTGTTTTTTATTTTATCTTCGATGGACCTGCTGTCTCAACCTATACTTCCTCCTCCATGTCCTACTCTGCTTCTTTTTCATCCTCAACCTCTAAGGATTTCTATCTTCTCGCTAGCTTATTCATCCTGCGTTGCTCCTAGTTTTTCTCCATTAGGGTTTCTTCCTTCTACCACCTGATTTACCTCTGCTTCTTCATCCTTTGGATTCCTCTCCTCGACAAATGTCGAACTGAGTGACTCACTCTCAAGCGACGAGATCTCATCCACATCAACCACTCCTGTCGCATCCTCTATCGTTTTGTTGGCACTTCTTGTCCCTCTTGTAAAATTATTGGGTTCTTTGAACTTTGGTGGTGTCATTCTTCTATCTTAGGTAAAATTTGTTGTAACCCTTAGTTGGATTCTTCAAAATATTCACACAACCACAGCTTGTTCACTCCTTCAATCCTGTTTGCTCAAAAATCACACTGACTATTTACATTTGTGTGATTTTCCCCTTTTATAAACTCTATCATAAATTCACCTTACTTTATCATTCACCGATTTCCTCTTTTTGACCCTTTTCCATCCCAATGCACTATGTTCACTTTTCTTGTTGCGTGATGTCTTGAATTCTATCGCACCAATTTACTGTCTATTGTGCACTGTATTTTTTATCATGCAGTATCTTCAAGTTCTTTCATTCCACTTTCTAGCCTCTGTTGCATGATGTACCTTACAAATGTTTGTCTACCGCTTATCCATCTACCTACTTATTTTTGGATTTTTCTCATTTTTCTACTTTTTTTCTTCTCTTTTTCTTGTTTTAACTCCTACTATATACAATATGTACAAGTCTAACTTCTACGTTGCAACTACTAAGGGTGGTTGGGTTGACTATCCCTATATAGTTTTAGTGGAATATCATTCACCAAACTTTGAATTTCCTTGTCTTTTAAGTCCTACAGCTACACAAAACCTCCATCTGTGATATACTTTATCTCATATGGCCCTAGCCAATGCATTTTGAACTTCCCTGGGTGCTACAAATATCAACTTTCATAGAGGAGAACCATGTCTCCTTCCTTAAAGTTGTTCTTCTTGATATATATTTGCCATTTTATTTCTATACTTCTTGATGGAAACCAACTATAATTCTATCTTCTTCAAGTTCCATGAGTTGAGATAATATTTCTTGAGACACGCCTCTTTCTGTCAGTTTTGTAATAGCTATAATGCACAGACTAGTTATAAAATATTCCAAAGGAACCACTGCTTCCTATCCATGCACCAATTTGAAATATGTCTACCCTGTTATCTTCTTACATGTGGTTCTATAAGCGCATAACACTGTTGGTACCTTCAAGTCTCAATCATCCCTATTCACATTACAAATCTTAGTCAAGGAATTCTACAATATCTTGTTAGACACTTCCGATGTTCCATTATCCCGAGGATGATATGGAATGCTCTTATGATGATGTATCTCAAATTATTCAAGAATTTCCTGGATTATACTATTGATAAAATGAGTCCCCTAATCACTCAAAAACATTATAGGGCATCCAAACCTTGTAACTACCTTCTCAAACAAGAAGTGCACTATAGTCTTTGCACTGCAATATTTCACTGCTACTACCTCAACCCATCTGGTTAAATACTATGTCGTTGTAATGATATATCTTGCTCCTGATCTCCTAGCTGGTGGATTAATCAGTCCTAAAAAATCTACTTCCCACTTATCAAACCGTTTCAAAGTTGCTTGAGGTTTTAATGGTATCTCATCCCTCCTAGATGGTTTTGCAACCCTCTAACAAACATTACAATACTGCAAGTACTCTTTTTCCTCTTTGTGAATTGTCAGCCACCATAATCCCGTGCACATTAACTTCTGCATAGTAGCCTGTCCTGCATAATTTTTTCTTGCTATGTCTTCATGTGCTTATGCCAAAACAATAGGGCGTTCATGTTCCATTACACATCTCCTCAAAATGTTATCTACTCCTAATTTATATAAGTGCCCTGCAATTAGTTGATAGTCTACAACTCTAACTACCAAGTTCTTTTTCTGCACAATGTTAAATTATTTTGGGGAAACTCCTGTACTCAATAATTGAATAATGTCAGCAAGATATTCATCAGCTATTTGTGCTAAAAAGAGTTGAGCATCAGGAAACTTGTCTTCCAAACTTCTTGGTTCTTCTCCATTAGCTATCCTAGATAGATGATTTGGTCATGCATTCAATCTTCCAGGTTTCACCACTACTTCAAATTCAAATTCTTGAAATAAAAACAATCATCTGCATATTGTCCCCCCCAACACTGAATTATTTACTAAATCTAAGAACATAATGATCTGTAAACATCTTGAAATGTTGGCCTAGCAAATAATTTCTAAATTTCTACAATGCATATACCATAGCCAACCCTTCTATTTCTGTTGTATTGTAGTTCTATTCTGAATCTGACAACTTCCTTCTTGCAAAGTATATACGGTGATATATATCACCTTCTCCTGGTAGTGTCAATACTTCTCCAAGTGCTATTGATTATGCATCCACATGCACATGAAATTCTTTATACCAATATGGAAACACTAGAATTGGTGCAACCACCATATTCTCCTTCAAAATGTCCAAGTTCTATTGGCACTCATCATTCCACTGAAATTTGGTATCCTTCTTTAAAAACTTCTCCATTGGCACAGTAATCTGTGCATATCCCCTTATAAACTTCCTATAGTATCTTGTATGAAAAAGTGTAGATTTTAACTTGTTGGTCGTGGATCCTAATTATCTTCCTGATTCAGAGGTCTTTGTTTTCAGTCATGTTTATACCCCATG
>CBVK0100502464.1:0-10625 GCA_900067695.1 Picea abies | reverse complement strand
AAGGGACTCATAGTCCCCTTTCTTCTTGGTGTATTCTTTCACTAATAGATCAACCTCATCATTGGTGACATGGGTCTTATGGTTCTTTTTGTTTATATGTCCCTATGCTCATGAATTTAGTTGTTATTGCATTTCTTAGTTTAATTCTTAGTTGTTGTTTTCTATTTCGTTCCTTAACTCTTTTCCTTACATCTGTCCTGCTCAGCAGACCCAACTGAGCTTGCAAGCACCTCTATTTTTCTCACTAAGGTGATGGAAGAGGCGCAACAATCTTATTGACCTTCACACTCACTAAACTAAAATTTGAAGTCATGTTTGTCCGACGGTAGTTTACCCCTTTTTCGGTCTGGATGGTCAACTATACGAAAAAAGGTATACTCTAGGAGCTTTGGTTCCTTAGAAGAGTATTCTCAGATATGATTTTAACCCCTTTTCAGGCCTGAGGGACTAAATTTACGAAAAAGGAACCCCCATGGAGTCCATAGTTAAGCTCTTTTTAGACTCCCTAAAATTGAAAAGATCATCGAGTGACCTTATTCTTTCACACTCATTAAATTGGTCCAGAAGAACATTCCTGACGGAGTCCATAGTTAAACTTTTTTCAGACTCTTTAAAAATGCAAAAATGGTCAAGTGATCTTGTCTTTATCACACTCGTTAAAATGGTTTTGAATAGACGTATGGTCGGTGCTAGTTTACCCCTTTTTCGAGCCGAATAGACTATCTTCGAAAAATGTACCCCATTGGAGTCTCCTTTTACGCTTTTTCAGACTCTCTAAATATGAAAAACCGTCGAGCTTACCTTCTCTGGGCTCACTAAAATTACATTGAAGGACGTTACCATTGTGTGTCTTATTAATCGCGTTTTCATACCTACGTCTATGGCCTAATGCCGGCTCCATGTTGCTCTCAACTTAACCATCTGAAGCATGCCTTATACACAAGCCCTGTAGCACTTTGCCTCTGTGTCTTGACACCTTTGGCCCATGGAGGGTTTTTCTCGAGTTTCCTTTTCCTGCATATGTCCCTTTTCCCTGAGAATCTATGTGTTCTGTGTGCTTGGAAATAGTATGTTTGCGACCCTCGATCCTCCTTTGTAACGTAGCATTCTTTTATTCTTTTTCAAGCTTTCCAAAATTATTGAAAAAGACAAAAAAATCAAATATACCCCAAAAAGAGGAAGGGAAAAGTATTTTCTTTTTATTGGCAGCACAATGAGTCACCCTTGGACAAAGCGCATCCTTCCGTTTGTTCGTCAAGCCCTGGTATTTAATATAAAATTAGGAAGATGTTATCGCTACATAGAGTTGTGTCCTCCTCAGTTTGGTTATTCTTCCAAACATATGGAGAGTTTACGGTGCCTCCTGCATCGTGAACTTATGTCAAAAAATCATGTTGCCTGAGTCTCATCTTTTGTCGTGCTACTGTCCAAGGGAAGTTATTACCAAGCTTGAGTCACCCCCCTCTATATATTGTCTCTTACCCTCATGCCCGGTCATCCTGAAAGCCCAATCAAGTCTTTGTTCGAAATCCATGAAGCCCTCAATCTGATCATCAAAATCCTCTAGTCCATTCCTAACAAGTCATCGAAGACCTCTGGGTAGTGAAGTCTTACACTCATATTACACTCCTACCGGAGTTGTGAAGATTTTGAAGCTGTTTCTCCATCTCTAAAGGCCTCATCTCTAGCCATCAGGCCTTATTCGCTTCTTGAAGATGGATACTATACATGTATATATTTTTTATTTCGATATATAGATTCGTTGTGTATTGCTCACAGATACACTTTATATAGTTATATGACATGGATCTACAGTGTATTTGATTGGTAGCCATGATTTTATTTCATTCCGAGTATGGATATGCCTACCTCGGTGAGACAATTGTTATTTTGCAGATGGCACCTCCTGAATTCTGGTTCCTGGGCTCACTTGTTTGGTATGTTGGTGAAGATTGATAATGTATTTCGACCGTCAGATGCTCTTCTGACATCACACATTAGGGGGCATCTGTTATAACCCTAAATTGCACCAGACATGCTTACCTGGCATTAGGCCATCTCATTTGCCTTCTTTTCCAAGACACTACTGAACAAATTCTTAAAAAACACTCTTTTTGAAGGCATATGTGCCCTGCTCCACTACTGCACACATGTGTATGCTGGCTGACCCACTACAACCTGCGTATACCTAAAAAACACGAAAAATGGAAAGTTGCAAACGGAACACACAGTTTTGGGTAAATTAACTAAACCGTTTGACTGCCCGTAGTCGATCACTCAACCAAATACCTAGCTCTTTCTAGCCTATAAAATAAGGGGTAGGGGTCCCATTTGGAAGAAGGAAAATCATAGCAAAGAAACTATAACCGATTTAGTATTCCCCTTTCCCCAACCTTTTTCAACTATTGTGTGAAGAGAATCATATACAGAAGCAGTTGGAGCACAGTTGAAGAGGAGCCCAGGACCAGATTCAAGGAGCAGTGGCCGATCTCACTATTGTAAGGTTACTCTTGTGAGATTAATAAAAGAATTACTTTTCCCGTCCCACCATATGAGATTGTCAATATTTAAATTTGATTATATTTTGATAGAATCTCTAACCCATTATTTATAGATCATATGCATGTGGAGTTCTTTGTTTGTCTTTTATGAATGTAGGTCAACTTTGGGAAGAGAATTGCAGTCAAGGAGCAACCAAACGTTGAAGGGATCGACATCAAACACGGAAACTAAGGTACAATAACTTGATCTCTTTAACCTTGTATTTGCATATGAATAATGGGGTTTATGATTGGGATGTTGGTAAGAAGTAGGATACTTTAGGTCATTTCTGCATGCATGATAAAACCCTTAATGCTAGTCCGTAGGAGGGATTTCCCACCCACTACAGTCCCGCAATTTGAACCATGATATTGTTGGGGTAGCTTGTGTGGGATTGCAAGCCCAAAAGCGGTGTGGACCCAAACCATCCTCAACAACTTTTGCAATCACGTGCTTAAATGACATCATGTCACCACGTCGCCTTCACATCACCTCCACTCATTCCACTCACTACTCTCGCTCCTCTCACTACCCTCGACGACTTCCGGAATCACATCTTGACCATCCATAAACAAGGAAACATGGAGGCAGATCATTCACTTCTGCGATTTTCCTCTAGGAGATTTCCAAGAACAACATTTACAAACTCCCAAAGCGTGAACTCCTTAAGTGAATATGGACCGTCCAGATCCAAAGGTCATGTGGAGGTAGATCCATCACTTCGGAAGTACGACACTCCCGAGGATGGTAAGAACTATGCATTAAAACTCCCGAAGCCCAAACTCCCGAAGTGATCGTGGACCATTGATCTCAAATCAATTAGCACCATTGATCTATGTAGCAGGTAAGGAAGGAATATCATCAGGATCACAGATTGTAATTAGATCGACGACCACAATCCATTGTGGGGACATAAACTGCCCAGACACTAATTTTCTAGAGTGGTCTCGCAATTGGAACCATTGTATTGTTGGAAGTGTGTGTGGCTGCTNNAGGGGGATTGCGTGCCCAAAAGCAGTGTGGACCCAAACCACCCTCGAAAAATTCTGCAATCACGTGCTTATATGACATCACGTTACCACATCACCTCCACTCCCCTCCACATCATCTACATCCATGTTGTCCACCTTCACGTGTCTTGTCTTCCTATTGGACGCTCAACTCCATGTATTCATGTTCACAACCAATTCATCACAGTGAAAGTGAGGAGAAGGGTCAGTTACAGTTGAGACAGAGTGCACTTAGCTTTTAAAATTTCATACACACACACAGAGTTAAGTCTCAGTCACAGGTCGACGCAGATGGGTTCCATAACACTTCAACAGACTCCCTCTTCCTCAAGCATAAATATGCTCATGCAGCCAGTTGTCTCCAGTGGCCTTCAACAGCTCGTAGGCATGCCATTACTCAACACAGAACTATGCTCTATCATTCTAAGGCCTATTTTCTGCTGATTCAGTTCCTCCAGCACATGCATCAGTTCTGTTTCAGAGACAGTAGTTGTTTTGTTTCAGAGACAGTAGTTGTTTTTAATTGATTAATTCCATCATTTTCTTAGATTATATACAAGAGTGTTCTTTTGTGTGTGATAAGAACCACTCTTGCTGATTAAGTCCAGTGTCATAGTCAATTTAATAATTTGTTTTACAAACAGTTACCTAAAATTAGGCCTCAGTCCCCTAAGAATGAGAACCTCTGCAACTCTATTAAATAGGGGGTCTTTGAATGTTTTGAAGGTCGGTGGTTTTTGCAAAGACCCCTTAGTTTTGGATTGTAAAGAACTATTTCGGAGCTACCTTGATTGAGAAGTCCTGCTCAGGACCTGAGACAAAGTTTTTTCTATTTTTCATCAAAGGCGTGTGTGATTGGATCTGAAGAAGAATTACTTCTAATTTTATCTCATAAACAGATGCTGTAATGAGTGAGAGATTATGAATCTGTTGATAAGTTATCTAATTCAATATTTTCATAGTTCTTGTCTTTAATGATGAAAATTAAATCGTTGTGTTAATATGTGATTGATGATTAGAGTTAAGGAAACTATTTTTCTTTCCATCGTTCATTGCATGTATGTTTTCTCCTGATAATCGTATCTCAGTCAATAATTGGAACACCAACAGGTTAATGTATTAGTATTGGGATTGTTGTAGGTGTAAGAATCATTGTCTGCATGCTTAAGCAGAAGGGTTATCTCAAGCTCATCCTTCTTCAGTGTCTAAGTCCTTTCACCTTCGTTACCTAGCTGGTTTATATCATTGTTTATCTTGTATCGGTCCCACCTATAAGAGAAAATACAAAAAGAAAACGTTCGAACTAAAGGAGGAGTTTTTCGCAAGAAGACATCATGTCAATTACTATGTAAAGCCCATCGATTATTTGGTCGGATCGCAAGATCTGGAAAACCATTCCACCATTAAACGTTGCAGAGTCTAATTGGTCCTCGATGGAGGGTTTAGTTCCTGTTGTCGAGTTAAATGGATTTAGAACCCCTCAACAGACATCTCTGGAAAAAAAATATTCCTTTTTTTTTTAAGATTGGGATGGTATTTATGTTAGAGGATGGCTCTCCTTTGTGTATTCCTCAGAGATTGTCATGATGTAAGGGGTACTTAAGAGAATGTATCCCATCTAAATATATGGTATAGTCAAACATTTTTAGTGTGTAGTGGATGGTACCATTGGGAAATAATAGAACGGTATCTGTAGGCTCGACTCACTTTCTTATTCTTTTTAAGTGATAGTGATGTTTCCATGGCTAACCACTAATCAGACCTCCTTGCTACTCTTCAATAGAGATACTTTACTCACCTACTCAGGGTTCTTGGGGAAATTGTACGAGTAACCTCTAAGTTTGGTAGTCAAGGTGTCACTTCCTTATATCTTCTAGTGGTGGGGGTTAAGAGCAACTGCCATTAAAGATTCCTTGAGAAAACGAAGATGGAAATCTTTGCAGAAATATGGCTAATTACAACAAGTCATTATTCAATTGATGCTTAGCAGATAACAAGGTTCAAATATAGCAATATTTTTGAAGGAAAATACTTCCCTTTTTGTCTCCTTGAAATTGTCTACTCGTAGTGAAATAAATACCTACAAAAATCTCTAGAATTGTCTAACATACCTCAGATTATTTACATATGTACAGTCGAAATTCAGAAAAAAAGTTTCAAGAATAGGAGGAGGAAGAAGAAACTTCCCCATCTACTAAGGCCAATGCATTGTCAGTTGACATGACCTGTAGAAAATATTCTTTGGAAATGGGTCTGTGATAAAGTTTGAGTCTGTGTCCATTCACTACGAAAGAGACTTGTCCATAGTCAATTGTTTTGATCTTAACAACCCCATTATCATACACAGTGACTACCTCATAAGGACCCAACCACCAAGTGGTAATTTTGCCTTTGAAAGTTTTAAATCGGGAGTCAAACAACAAATCCCAATCACCAGGTTGGAAGTGTTTATTATTAATAAATTTGTCATGCCACTTGCTCTTTTGGTTTTGAACTAATATTGTTCGTTGGATAACATCTTGCCTAATATCATCCAACTCGTTTAATTGTAGGGATCATTTTTTTTTTTGCCTCATCTAAGTTTAATCCCAATTGTGTGGCTATACCGAAATTCCTTACTTGGAATTCTATTGGTAGAAGTACTTGTTTTCCATACACTAGCTCATAAGGGGTATGCCCAGTGGTGTTTCTCTAGGTGGTCAGATATGCCCACAAAGACTCTGGAAGCCTATCATCCCAATCCCGATGGTGTAATTGAACATTCTTGGTTAAGATATCTTCCATAACTTTGTTTGTGGACTCTACCTGACCATTAGCTTGCGGGTGATATGGAGAAGACTTGTAGTGCCTAATCCCATATTTCTCCATTAATTCTCTCATCAACTTGGAAGTGAATTGGGTGCCTTAGTCTGTAACAATTTCACGAGGAACACCAAAGAGGGTAAATATGTCTTCATAAATGAATTCAACAATAGATTTTTCAGTATCCCTAAATAGGGCTTTTGCTTCTACCCACTTGGTGACATAATCTGTACAAACAAAAATATAATTCTTCTTACGAGACATGGGTGAAATTGGTCCTACAAAATCAAGGGCCCATTTCTCGAAAGGTTCTATCATAAATTGGGCACGCAAGGGAATTTCGTCAGCTGACATGGGTCTTCCTATCCTCTAATAGCTATCACAACTCCTCACATATTTAACAACATCCTTAAAAATGTTAGGCCAATAGTAACCTGAATGTAACACCTTATATGTTGTACGTTTGTCGGAAAAATGGCCACCACATGGTCCATCATGACAACTTCATAGGATTTCTGGTATCTCATATTCTCGGACGCATCTATGAATAATCAAGTCTAGACCAGTACGAAAAAGGTCATGGACAAACCAAGAGTAGTTAGCACCTTGTGTGATAATTCTACTCTTTTCATGAGGTGACAAATGAGATGGTAACTTCCTAGTAGCCAAATAGTTTTCCATGTCTGCAAGCCATGGGGTATTTACAGAGAGGGAAACAAGATGCTCATCTGGAAAAATATCATCAACGGGAATATCATCACCCTCATGTTTTATGTGTGAAATAAAATCATCTACCAAATTCTCCTTTCCAGGTCGGTCAAGGATGATGATATTGAACTCTTGCAATAACAGGAGCCACCTAGTCACTCGGCCATAGGTAATGGGTTTATTCATAAGAAATATAATGGAAGAGTGATCTATATGTACAAATACTTTGTATCCTATGATGTAATGGAGAAACTTATTGATGGGATGGACCATTGCCAAGAATTCCTTTTCGATAACTGTATAGTTTAACTCGGCAGGGGACAAGTTCTTACTCTCAAAATAAATGATATAGGACTAATGGTCTTGTTTCTTCCCTAATACTCCTCCTATTGTAGTATCATAGGCATCAGTGGATATGTGAAATGGAAGGGAACAATTGCCCCCCCTAAGAATTGGTGCCACATATAACTTATCTTTCAGAGTTTCAAAGGTGGTTTGACACTGGTCAGTCCAAAGAAAATCAACATCTTTTATTAACAATCCAAACATGGGTATCTTTGTGAAATTTTCAATAAATTGTTGGTAGTATCCGACATGTCCAAGAAAGATTCTTACCTCTTTTTGATTCTTTGGAGGTGGAAGTTTGACGATTACCTCAATCTTATCAGGATCAAATTTAATCCCTTTAGATGAAATGTGATGTCCTAAGACCACTCCTTCAGTCAACGACATTTTACATTTTTCATGACTTAAGGATAGGTTCATTTCTTGACATCTGATAAGGATTTTTTCTAGATTATCTAGGGATTCTTGGTAATTATTGCCATATACTATAAATTCGTCCATGCATACTGTTGAGCACTCAACACACCCTAAAAAGTCTATGTCAAATTTTACTTTTGGGTACCACTTGATCTTTTACAATGTCTAATTCGACTTCATTGTGAAAAATGTTGCCTTCGCTTATCATTTTTTATTCTCATTTAAGTATCTCAAAGTTTGCTTGAACATGTGAAAAACCATAAATTAAAAGACTAACATTTAAATAAAGAGTCGACAACCAAAACATTTCCCCAACGTGCTCAAATATTCAGCATCAGGAAGAATTAAAGATGAAAGAAAATCGCTCGAGAAAACTGCAGTCGTCGAGCACCGATCTTCATCGACGTCGGCAAAAGGAAGATTTATTTAATGGAGAGCATGACATGAGGATATCATCGATAGCCAATCCCCAAAGTATTTCAGCATCGGAGATTTTTTAAGAAATTAAGTCTGTAGAAAACATAATAAGTTTTTCCCTGATCACCGACCCCCTATACCTTTTCAACATCGACAATCCTAGGTTTATTTTGACACGTGAATCTTGTTGAAAACCCCAACTCCAATTGATGTACACGACCAAACCACTTGTCCTCATCTTCCACGTATCTTTGTCCGAATGGATAAACATACGATCTAGTTTTCACCTGAGTCGTTATCGATTCCTGAGGCCCAAGTTGCACCCCGAGTCAGTTTTGCCACGTCAACATAGTACGACAAAATCGAATCGGCATCACAAGTTTTTCACATGAGGATACCAGCGAGAAAATTCACCATACATTGTCGATCCCCAATCTTCCTACTAAGAAAATGATGCGATGGAACATTTTAGTGCTAAGATACGTTTACATTTGAAGCATTTAAGGAATTAATTAATTCAAAATATCGCATTAGTTATTACTTCATGTGCGGATCAAATAAGTCATTTGAAATTATTGATAGATCACACCACCCTCCGTGCCTCCCCTGTCAACCCATGATGAATTGAATTGCATGGATTCGACAGCAGATATCGTTTGATTTTCACTCATAACCTGAGTTAATTGGTCGATACAACATGGTAGGTTCTTCCTCATTTAAATCCTTTTGAGTTGTTCGTGAACAAGAACATCATGAACAAAGAAGTTCAGAGCACCCAGAGGAGTGAAACAATCAATTCTTAAAAATATTCCAAGATCTTGTAAGTATCAAACAACCAGGTTTGGCAAGATTTATAGGTATAGACCAGTCTGGATTCTTCACGTTTTTACTTTATACGTTTATTTTACCAAGTGTTGTTCTATACACAATTTCTAAATGATTGTAATTTCGATTGCAGGAAAGATACCTCCAAGTATTGAGCAAGAATGGCTTGGGAGCCTCATTGCGAGATGCAAGAAAATGGGCCAGATGCGAGACAATTTGGGTCAAAATCAACAAGGAAATAAAGGATATCGAACTTCCTGAGTTCGACACACCCGATGACTTTGTCGACTTGCGCGACATATTCGAATCACACACCAAGAAAAATGCATCATGGGTCGAAAGACTAGAAAAGGTGACAGACACAGCACCAGGTCAGGTATGACAATTTATGGAACACTTGATCAAAGCTTGGGCCATGCTGAAGTAGTTAAGTACCAATCTGATGAAGTATCAGGCACATGCAATAGAGATAAGAGAGATTTACATGGCCCCTATGGAACAACACAGATTCCCATACGCCAACACCTACAAGGAGTTGTTCATTAGTTGGTCGGAGTATGAGAAGAGTCACCCTTTTAAGTGATATTTTGAGATGATTGTTAGAAAACTCTTAGGAGATAACACCACGTGGCGAATTTTTTTTTTCTTATTTGCACTTTAGCTGTTATTTTTAGTTAATTTTATGTTATAAATAAGAGCATCGACCAATTAGTTAAGGGTTGATGGTTGCTACAAGAAACTCTGATTTCTGGTTTTGTTAAGAATTATCTTGGAGCTACCTTTAATTGAGAAGTCCTTCTGGACCAGAGACAAAGTTATGTTTTCATCAAATGCGTGTATGATTGGATGTGGAGAAGAACTATTTCCTATCTCGTCTCATGAATGTATGCTGTAACAAGTAAGAGCTATTAAATCTATTGATAAGTTATCTAATGCAATGTTTTTACAGTTATTTTCTTTAATGATGAAGATGAATCGTTGTGTTATTATGTGATGGATGATTAGAGTTAAGTGAATTATTTTACTTATTGTTATTTTATCACATGCGTGTTTTCTTCTGCTAATTAGTATCTCTGCCAAAAATCGGATTACTCACACGGTTAACGTATTAGTACTAGGCCTATGGTAGATGATCGTTGCCTGCATGCTTGAGCAATGGGTTATCCCAAGCTCAGCCTCTTCTCCAGTATTTAGAACCTTTTCCCGTTTTGTTTCCAATTTGGTTTATACCAGCTTCCATCTTGTATCAGTCCCACCAAAGAGAAAAACCAAAAAAATAGAAAGTCTAAATGAAGGAGACGCCTTCAGAAGAAAACATAAATCCCATCGATTAATTGGTCAGATTGCAAGATCTGGAGAACCATTCCACTATTAAATGTTGCAAAGTCTAATTGGGCCTCAGTGGTGGGTTTGGTTGTTGTTGTTGAATTAAATGGATTTAGAACCCATCAAAAAAATTGGCACTAGAAGGAGGGACTGAGAATGAATGGCTGAATACATATTTCACATAATATTCCAGACAACCTGTAGATTCAAAACAACCCACATGCATGGCTAGTC
>CBVK0100502463.1:0-10625 GCA_900067695.1 Picea abies | reverse complement strand
TTGACTAGATCTAATTGATTAGATCAGATCTATACTCAGAACTACTATTTTCAATCTGTTTTGTTGTGAGTACAGGATTGAAGGTTTCTTCCACGTTAGCCCAGGTGTGTATAAGGACGTCAACACTCTTGATTGGTTCCTAGAACACTTGGATGATATGACATACTTTGTTACTAGACCCAAGGTGGATCACATTGACTAGAGGAGACTTGTCGGTTACATATGTGGATTACGCATCTTAAGCTATGGTTCATATGGTGGAACACTCCTCTTTTCACACATTTCTTGAATATCTAGCCTTCCAGTGGCTATTTTGGTTGATTTACCATGTGACCTTTACCTTGATGGATGAGCGCACTTGTTCTTATGGAGACTTCTAGTTTTGGAATGACCTCTTGATGATGTTTGACCCTTACATGGTGGAGCACTCCCTTGCTCATGGTTTCTTGGCATGTTTATTGAGGCATGACTTCCTTCATTCATACTTGTCTAGAGCGCACTTGTTCTCTTGCCCATGGTTTGATCTGATTTGATGGTTTTGGTACAAGGTTTCACATGAGGGAACATGGTTTTGATTAATTTATGATTACCTTGGCAGAACATGCCCCCATTCATGCACATTATCTTAGGTCACTCCACTTTTGGGTTCATATTTTGATAAGGATTGAGGATTCTACACTTGCTTCCACCTTGTAGCACGTCAACGTGTGGGAATCTTATTGGAGATAACGCCCTGGCCCATTTGCAATATTGTGGACATGTTTTGGTCTATCTAGGGTGTTGACTCCTCATATGAGTGGAAAGATCCCCTTTTTATATTGTCAGCACACATATTGAGGCAAGGGTGGTTGTATTGACCTATTATTCTACCATACCCTAGCCATTTTCCTATTTTATGGTGATCTATCCCTATTTTTAGTGGAGCGCTCCCTGATATGGAGTAATTTGGTACATTTTTGGAGGTTATCTTGGAGGACACACTCTTGGAAGTTAATCCACGTCGAGTTGTGGAGGGTTTTACATGGTCAAAATACCCAAGTCCAAGGAGGTATTTGGCATATGATGTGGACAGTGGCATCCCCACTATTTGTTCCATCTATTTTATTTTATTTTATTGCTCTACGTTTTTGAGTCTTGACTTGTCTAGAGGTAGTTGGAGGATATTATTGTTTATTTTTCCCTAGGAGAGATCTAGGATCTAAGACATGGATATTATTATTTTATTTGAGGAGGGTTTGAGCTTCAACTCTATATAAATGAGCTCCTCCTATTGTATTGGTTGTTGATGGTTCAAGGAAACAATACTCTATTGGTTTGGCTTGTATTGAAGATCTCGTGATGGCTATGTGATTATTGAAGTTTTTACTCATGTTCATACAAGGCACCTTTGCAAGGGCCTTTACTCTTTCATTTTCAGCCATATAAATTCTACAGTGATTAGTAATGTTCTACATGTTATTTCAGCAATCTTTGCTTCCATTTGTCATCCCTAGTCAGCCCTCATAGTTACTCCATGACTCCATATTCTCTATCGGATAAGTGGCACTAGTCTTTCCCCATCAACCACCTTTAAACTAAACTCGATAAATCATATAAAAAATTGTTTTACTAAACAACTTTTCATTTAACCCAAATCCTAGTTGCATAAAGCTTTAGTATCCTAACCCTAGGGATACCCCCTTGTGCTAGAGAAGACCCAGCCTTAAAAGAGAAGAGGTGCTATTGTGGTGACAGTGATAGCCCTCTTGAGTTACCATTAGGCTTGCACCCACTTTTTGGACTTTGTAGCTTAACTGCAAGATCAATCAGTAACATTACATATAGAGGCAAGTGTAGATCTCACTAACTCTAAAATGTGTCATGCTAATAAAGATCAAACCAACATTTTATGCACCTACATGTATTCAAAGCCATATATGCTTATCACATGACATCTCAACTTCCTCAATTTTCCTTGGAGTGTCTTCCAGAACTTAATCTTCTAATTCTTCATTCATGTTGCCTGGACTCCATTGCTATGCAAAAAGGGATTGTTTCAAGAATATAAGCGGATGTAATGATGAACGGGCAAAAATGAGGATAACGCAAAAAGGGGATAACTGCAGCCTGACCAATGTAAATTGCCTAACTTGCAAATCATAGCTTTATGAATCTTGTAGAATTGCATTTTCATGAATTGCAAGGAAGACTGAAGATACATGGATGATTTCAAATATATAACATAAATGGATGATGAAGAAAGCATAATGTCATTTAGGAAAGAAATTAAAGTAATTTCCACTTATTGTCAATGAAGTACTTAGAATAAGTAGCAGAGTTAATCAGTGATCAGGAATCTGTTAGGATTGACTCAATAAGGACAAGCAACCTTAGGCCTGCCTATGCCTTTACAGGGAAAATCGAACCCATGAACAAAGATCAGTCACAGTGCCTGTCTACCCTGAATCTATTATGATGTGAACTTGATTTGCTTTACTTTGATTGAGACCTTGAGCTGATGTTACATTATGATGTGACTATAATGTGATTTATCATTTATAACATCAATGCATTGCATATAGTAGTTTACTTCTGAGCTTCAATGGATCTACTAAATCATTTCTTTGATACATAATATGCATAATGTAGGAGGATACCGTTTCTTATACCCTGAAACCCTCTAACCTCTGTTTCTTGTTCAGTTGTTTCCCGTCTCTCATTTATGGTAAAATAGTGTTATTTGACTTAGTTTTGATTCTTTCACTGGGATTATTTTCTTGTACATTCAAATTGAGATCAAGCATCTTCTACCCCCTTTTCATGCAAATGGATGGATGACCCAACAGATCATATGAACACATCGGATGACACAATGAGAGGCAGAACTCATGAGTATTGCAAAAGAAGAATACCTAGATAAGTAACTAGACACTTGTCATCTATGAGATAAATCGAAACTTCCATCTTTTAATCTACTGTGAGTACAGTGCTATATAAAAGTTTGCAAACAAGGATTATATAATGACTGCAACAAAGTTCTCAAAGAAGGTTTGGCAAGTTTTCTTAAGCTCTTGCTCCAAACATAAAATACATTATAGTCACCAACTGGCAGGTCATTTTCAAAATTGACACAGTTTCTAGCATTTCTGGTCAAAATGCCACAAGTATTCACCCTCGTGACAGGAATCCCAAAGGATTTCAAAAGCACATTCACCATTAATTTTCGAAACTTACCAAAGCTATTCCAGGATCTTCTCCTCTTGCAAGGGCACTTTCTATCTCTTGATCACCAGAATGGTTACGAGCCCAATCCTGTGCAGGAATAACATTAAGGTTAGATAACCTTCATTTATTCCTAGAATATTCCAAAATATATCTTGGCTTTGATTAAGGTCATTCAGTTCTACCCTGACACGACCAACAAAAATCTGTATCACAGATGAGCCTGCTTGTGCTGCAACTGCTGCTTGAGGAAAGCTGCCCAACAATCATTGACAAGGCACATCAGAGGCAATATACATACATGAGAAGTCCAACATATGCTTTCCAACCAAGTAAAATCCTCATCAGCATGTAAATCCATATGGGAGTTTCTTAAAAACAGTACTGAGAAATTCCAACTGAATCTGTTGACCATAAAAGTTTTATATGTAGTTTCCTTTCCTGCATCAAGTATAAAAAGTATTACTTGACTACAATTAAGCATAATTTTGAGGTATTTTCTTTTGTCATCAACCTAGACAATATTCACTTACCAGTGTCCTATGCCACACCTAAAATAAAGAATTTGAACAGAGAAGAACAGAACAGGAAAAAGATGCACAACAGATTGTACAAGAAAATACGAATATTGATAATAAATTCTTTTGTCACAATACCAGAGTAGCATCTATAGTTGCTCATTTGTTTTCGTGCACACAGCTGATCCGGATTTATGTAGGNNNCCGATATCCACCTGGATCAACAGCATAAGGTATCAACAAATCATGTTTTGAAACACCAAGCTTGAGATAGCACTCACCCTGCCGCTTTCACTTACAATTACCTGTAGACAAATGTTACGTGAGTTTGGATGCCTTCAGCTTCCAGCAGTCTTGATGCTTCGATTCCCTGCAAGTCATAAATCAGTAATCAAACTTTTTGAAGCTTCCTTAAACAGATCTGAATTGCTCTCTATTTTCTGAAAGAAGAAAATACCCAAAGCATCTAAATGGCTGAGAATTTCGCTATAGAAGAAAGCTGGAAGGAAAAACAAGCATACTTGCCAAGTTGCAGGAATTTTGAATAGTAGACGCTCCTGAGGTACCTCCACCTCCTCGTACAATTTCAAAAGTTCATGGACCTTTTCAAAAAATTCAACAGCAAAACTTTAGGTTAGATTGCAAATTCCATTACATCATCCATGAGAGTTTTTAAATTTGCCTCTTCAGTAGAAGTTTACGAAAAGCATTGCTCGTGAAAGTTCGTAATAAATTTGGTTTGCAAATGTATGCATGGAATAATTGCATAAAGCGTTGGAAGCTTGTGTTTATGTTAGTCTCGTAGAATCAAAATATTACAAAATTTTATTTCCTGATCCTTTGATTGTAGATTTGTGGAGTTCCATTTTTTTTATTTTACAGCATAGAATGGTATTAAGTAGTTCAAAAAACATTGTTTCCATGGGTAGAAAAATCTAGTGTGTCCCAACTGGTATTAACCACATAAAAGTGCAATCTGAGGCTCAGTTTTAAACATAGATGCATTAGCATTGAATAGGAAGGATGACACTAAAAGCTCCATGAAGTTCAGACACTCCCAACCCCCTTAGTATCTACTATCTCATGAAATGGAAAAATTAATTTAGAGAGGGGTATCTAGCTTTGATCACATGTTGCTTATGCATGGAAGAGGAACCAAATGAACCACACCAACTAGGAATGTGGAAATTCTCCTGGACAAATTGTCATTAGTGTTCTAGGATTTGCCGATAAGTCTAGCACATGCCCGAAACATGGAAGACATACTTGAATTAGAACCAAAAGCGTCAATATCAATCCGTGTCATTATTCAGACAACAACAAGATGGAAATAGAGACTAGTTCGAGAATTACTGGAGTAACTAATCATACGTAGTAATACAACCCCTGTTATTTTTGTACAAAAGAAAGATGGTCCATTCAACCTTTATAAAGATTCCATTCCTTGGCATCACCATACTAGAGGAAGATTATCTTGGAAGGCACATGAGTTGGTTACAATGGGCCTTGCCAAGGTAGAAGTTGTGGCAGCTGCGTTGCAGCTTTCTTTCCTGGAAAAAATACTCATTATGTACACCGCTATTTATATTCGTAATTAAAGGTAGCCAAGGAGTTAGCTCATCCGCATGTTGCCAATGTGGCTGTGCATTTACTATAGGTGCTTGGTTCCAATACACTTGGGTAAGGTACATGAATCTATATTGATGAGTTTATTAGGGATGTAATCTATGAATATAGGGAATTTTTATTTCTTGAGTTTTCTTGAGAAGTTTCCAAAAAAAATTAGTAATTAAAGAAAGCGTTTTACTTGGGTTTCCCTGATAAGTTTTCTTGGAAAAAGAAAAAATAATAGTTGAAGAAAGTATTTTATACAAGAACTACGTAAAAAATGAAAATTTGCAAAATAAAAATACAAAAGAGAATCAAGGTCTCAAAAGATATATAATTGATTTTGACCTGCGGAAAGCTCAGGGCTGAAACTAAGCCCAAGCTTATTAGTAACCCATGTTCTCACCATGGTTTTGGAGGTCTGAACTGACAAACGTGCTAATGTAACAAGGAGTTCACTTAGATTCTACTGTTGTGTAGTTGAGCAGAACATTAGAACAGAACGTCCATTAGTACCTTTTTTATGGTTCCGTGAGTGTCATAGGCTAAGCGAGCATCTACTTCTGTAGATACACGCCCTGGTACAATTTTTACCAATTCAGCTCCAACATTCACCATAGCCTGTCAAGAAAACAAACCAACAATTCTTGAAGCTACTATTTCCAATGCCAAATACAAATGGGCAGCAAAACACAGACAAACCTTGTTAAAGATACACGACAACCGATCACTGCCATCTTCACTAGCATAGCCTTCGCTATCAACCATTGCAGTTTCTATCACGCTCTGTGGACAAAAATGAAGAGAGGCACCAATTATTCAATATGCAATGTATTTCATCCGGCTCCAGTTTCCTACAACTTCACCCTCACTCTCAAATAAGAATAGGATTTGATCTAACCCCGAATCTGGTCTCGGGAAGGCTGCAGATGCCAAGAAGGAGGGAGGAGCTGACAGTGGCTGCTGTGGGTGGAAACCTGCATTCCACCGATCACAGAATGAATCAAACTTACCAATATGAGATAACCAACCCTTCTAGCTCATGTAAGACCTTTCAAAACCAACCCGGTGAAACCTTTCAGCCGTAGTATATACTATAAATGAGTTACTTGCCTTTCAAAATCATCAAAAATCATAGTGTCCGGCACAATCTCACTCAACTCCTTGATCGCCTCCATCTCTGTGTTCTGATGGTCTGCATGCCAACGCCAACATCTTCATATTCTTAACAGATCTATCTCACCCCATATTAGCAATTTTGTTTGACTGCTGTATATGGGATCCTCTAGTCTACAATATCTGTTTTCAGCTTTCCTAACTAATCGGTTTCCACAGTTCAGTTGTTGTCGAAGATAAATGTTATGGGTTGCTTATATTTACAGTGTATGTGCTTCATACACATTGCACCTACCTGTGCTCAGTGATGATGACGAGGAAAAGGAAGCAGAGGCGCCACATAACCAATTTGCCCTCTGCACCCCTCTAGGCTTCTGTCAAAACATTTGTAATCAGATGGAATCAAATCTAATCTAGTGTATTCTAGTCTAATCTAATCCAAATCTGTATCAGTGCATAAATACCTGGAACTGAAAATGGTGAAGCCTCGTAGGCATGGAAATGGACATCTGCATGCTAATCGCCATGGATTTCCGAGTACCTACTGTTCACTACCCTTCTCTTCTATACAGTAATCAAGAAGATATCAAATCTAAATATCAACAAACATTTCCTAGAAATTATCACCCTCTTATTTTAATATTTCAATCAACCCTTTTCTTCTTCTTCTATCTAGTGATCAAGAACGTCACCAATCTCAATATCAGCAAACATTTCTTAGCAATCATCACCCTCCTATTTAAAATTTTCCGATATATATATATAATTTTCCTCACACATTTTAGGTATAAAATTTCCGTCTTCCTAGCATTTTAGGTGTAAAATGCCTCAAATTATTGAGTATATGTAATCAGGGATCAAAATAATTTTCAAATTATTGAGGAGTATATGTAATCAGGGATCAAAATTTTCACCTGTTCATTTGACCACAACACCTAGTTCAGATTCTTAAACAAAAAATGTATTTTTTGAGATTTTGTATATATAAAAGAACAACAATATAAACAAAACATTGTCATTTCTGATAAAATGCAGTAGGTTGTTCAAACATATGTATATGATCTACAAAGTCTATAGTTTTCAAATAGGTTTTAGATCCAAATTTGAAGCTCTTTATACAAAACAAAAGACATGGTAATTTTTCAATTATTAATTTTAGTACTAATTTTTCAATTATCAATTTTAGTAATATCGTTTTCAAATAGGTTTTAAATCCAAATTTGAAGCTGTTTATAAAAAACAAAAGACAAGGTAATTTTTCAATTATCAATTTTAGTACTATCTTCTTATATAAGTTCTTAATTTCAATATAAATATTTTTAATAATTTATATTCAACTAGATATAATTTTCTTAATTTCATTATAAATAAACTTTTACTTTCAGAAGAAACTAATTTCAAATTATCCTTGTTTAAAATAAAATAAGCATTTTGTTTTTGTTTAATTTAAAAAGGAGTTATTGACTTGACTCCTTATTAATAGGTTATAAATATTTTTTTAATATAGTGGAGAAGGATTAAACTTTGCACATTGTCTATGGAATAACAATAACTTTATTTAATAGTTATGGGCAAGTTCTTTTTTTCACTAGAAAATTAAATATATATATATATATATATATTGCCCCATATATAATTTTGATGGCAAGAATTTTGATGTTTTATGCAACAAATTTATTTAATGTTTGTATGTATTTATGGAGAAATATATGATTATTCGGGAGTCATTTAGGGTTGTTTAAAAAACAATTTTAATACTGGTAAATATTGAGCCATGATTTCCAATATCTTTTTTTCAGGTCTTACCATGTCTTTTGAGGGAATTTACATCTAGGGAGCAAGGAATTTACTGCTAATTTCTTTCCAAAACCTAAAGAAGACCCAAAATAAAACATCAATGAAAAGTTATGATCCCAACAGGGCTCCCCCCTTTTTAGACAACTTAGATTATTTTAGCTAAGCATTCCCTCTCAGCTCTAATCATGGTAGGCTTGGGGTTCTTGCATTAAAGGAGTTTTGCTTCTTATGTTTTGTTGGCATCATTATAAAATGTAGTTTCAACCTCTTCTTATGGGATTTTTTTTGAATGAGAGTAGTCATCACATCTCTTCTCATAGATATGCTCCCACCATTCTAACCATTTTGCATTTCTATGTATATTGCAGTATTTTTCAAGGTCATTCGATCCATTAATAGAACTTGGTTTTTCCTGTAATTGTTTTCTTTAAATACCATATTTGTGCTCTCTCTACAATATTACAATGTTCTTTTGTTTCAATCTCAATCTAATATGAATTAGTGGTATTAGAATAATCTGCTCTCCATTCTTTTTCGTGCATGTCCCCAATGAAGTCAAGGTATAGGGAGTTGGGCCTCAAAATGACAAAGCTTGGTGAAGACTTTCCTCGTCGATCCAAGCAACTTCTCATTGTAAACAAAGCAAAGAAATACAATGGAGTAAGAGCTCCTATGAAGATGTTGCTTCAGAGATCCCTTGAGCAATAGAGGAATGAGATGTTGGATTATTTTGCCTATATCCTCCGGTGACTCCCAGCATTGATGGAGGCTCCTTCGACAAGTAGTCATTTTAGAGAAATGACACCCTTAGAGGTACAAGTAATTTTGATATCCCTCTATTTGAGGCAAGATAGACACAAAATATTTGAAGAGATGGTTATATCGGTTGGAAGGTTATTTCTATGTTCACAACTTTCCAACAATGAGACAATTTTTTTTGCACTCGTAAAGGACCTTCCCCATGTCAAAGATTGGTGGGATACATATAATGTGCCACATGTTGGAGATTCTAAACCGTATGTGTTAGACACCACTTGGGGGAATTTGTCGACACAATCAAGGAGGAGTATTTCCCTATTGGAAACTATGAAGACAAATACATGAGATGGACAGTATTGCACGAAGGTAAAGCCAAATTGCGTCAAAGTATGCTAACGTCTTTCATACCCTACATATAAATTCGGTATTTAGGACTCTAAGAGATACTTGGTTCTAAAATTCCATAGTAGCCTACACATACACATCCAAATAGAAATGGAGTTTTTAGACATCTCTTCATTGGGAAACACTTATGTTATGCCATTGAGATTGAGCCAATAGAAGGGCAAGAAAGAGTGTAGGGTGAGAAATCAATAGTAACACAAGAACGGTAAATGTAGTCTTAACTTTCAAAATAAATGATAGAGGAAAGATAACTAACCTCAAGACAACCAATGAAATCCACATGCAAAGAAGAAGAATGAGAAGTCAACAAAGGACACGAGAAAGTGGTGTGACCACCACAAAATTCCTTGGCACAACAAGGATAAATATCAGACCAAACATGTTGAAATTTCTCTTACTCAACATCTGACTGTTGATTCTAAATAAATCACTTATTGAATTAAAGCATAGTTGAGTAATCAACTAAACATACAGTGGAAGCATAAACAAGGAAACTAAATCAAGCACACATAAACACCAATATTTTTGGGTATAAACCCCTGGAAAAACCTGGGAGGGAAAACCAGTGCTGAGAATGATTTTATTATGCTAAAACCAGGCTTTCATAATAGGGATGATGGCCCACTTAGAGAAATACAATTGCAGACAAACCTGGAAAGGTATGACTTGTTGTACGAACCAAAACTACACACTTTTCTAGGTGTATGCGACTTTGCTTTAGCAAACTTGCATATGTACACGATTGTTTCCACTAGGACCCACGTACATGTACGAAAAACCTGTAAGGAAAACTTCATACGACACAACACTTCCCTATGGCTTCCTTTGACTAAAACCCACCTACGTTTCCTATGTTCTCTCTTCTCCTTGACCTGATCTCTAGATGAAATTCCTTCTCCACCTATCCAAGATCTTGAATCACAGTCCTTCTCCAATATTTTTGGGTATAAACCACTAGAAAAACCATGGAAGTAAAACCAATACTGAGAATGATTTTATTATGCTAAAATCAGGGCTCCCGTAACAAGGATAATGGCCCACTGAGAGAAATACAAGCGCAGACAAACCTGGAAAGGTCTAACCTGTTGATGATTACAGTTGCTTGAGACATCCTCCAGGACACAGCCCTGAGAGAGATCCCCTAAGATGGGTGTGTGGTTCCTATTTGAGACAGAGCTAGAATGTAGAGATGGCCTCCTCCTTACAGAGAGTTGAGAAGAA
>CBVK0100502462.1:0-10626 GCA_900067695.1 Picea abies | reverse complement strand
TTTATGGGAACTTTAAAGGAGAACATTCAACATGAGGTGTGTCTCTTCAAACCTAAATCCCTAGAACAAGCTTTCAGTATGGAAAGGAAAGTGGAAAATAAAAATATGGCTACTATAAGGGTGGCCATTGATAACTCTAGAGAGCATTGTTTTCCCTCTCCTAAACCAACAAGGTTGATACCTAAAGAAATGGATTAAATAATAGAAACAAGACCATGTTTTAATTGTGACAACAAGTACAGTAAGGGGCATAAATGTATCAAGAAGAAATTATCTTCAAGATGTTTTTAAGAGATTTTCCTCAGATGGAAAGGAAATTGATCTTAGAGGTATCCAAGGGAAACCCTCTAAGTTGATAAGCTCTAACGACATGAAAAAATTACTCAAAAAGGGACACCATGGTGTAATTTTAAAATTGTTCTCACTTGATGTTCAAAAATCTATATCCTCTTCTCCATTAGATATCCAAATAGTTATCAACAATTATTCCAAGGTATTTGGTGAAATTACTAGGGGTCTTCCACCCACTCGAGATTATGAACATGATATGCATTCACAACTAGGAAGTGTACCACATAACATTGGGCCTTATATGTATCCATATCCACAAAAGAGTGATATTGAGTGTATGATCCAAGAAATGTTAGAGGCTGGCATCATTAAATTTAGACAAAGTTCTTTCTCTTCACCAATGGTGATGGTTACAAAAAATAATGGTTCATGGCATATGTGTCCAGATTATAGACAACTCAATAAAATGACCATCAAAGATAAGTTTCTTATTCATGTAATTGATGAATTATTAGATGAATTGCATGAACACAAATTATTTACTAAGTTATATCTTCGTTTAGGATATCATCAAATCAGAATGAGGTAGGAAGGCATTCCCAAAACAACTTTTAGAACACATAAATTCATTATGAGTTTTTTGTTATGCCATTTGGACTTACTAATGCACCTTCAAATTTTCAAAGTTTGATGAATTCTATTTTCAATCCCTTTATTATAATTTTTTTGTTAGTATATTTTGATGACATACTAATCTAGACTAAATCTTGGGAATATCATGTACAACATGTTGATAAAGTATTACAACTATTGGAAGAGCAACAACTTTATGCAAAGTCTTCCAAGTGTGACTTTGGGGTTCAAGAAGTGGAATATTTGGGTCATATTGTATCTCATGAATGTGTAAAACTAGGCGTTAACAAAATTAAATATATGAGGGAATGGACGATTCCTAAAACCTTGAAGAAACTTAGAGGATTCTTAGGATTGACAGGCTATTACCACAAGTTTTTCAAGAACTATGGTCAAAATAGCAACACCTCTAACAACATTATTAAAGAAGGGATATTTTTCTTGGATTGAAGTAGAAACCAAAGATTCTAAAAATATTAAGGAGGCTATGTGTACAACTCCCTTCCTGGCCACACTTTACTTCACAATTTTTTTTATTGTGGAGTGTGATGCCTTAGGCCATGGAATTGGTGCAGTTTTAATGCAAGATGGAAGGTCCCTTACCTTTGAAAGAAACCAAATTAAAGGGAAAAACTTACTCAAACCCATTTATGAAAAATCAATGTTGGTCATACTACATGCAGTTCATAAATGACTCCCTTACCTAATAGGAAGACACTTCAAAGTAAAAATAGATCATGATAGTTTGAAGTACTTCTTGGATAAAAGATTATCTTCATAAGAGAAACAAAAATGGGTCACAAAGATGCTACGTTATGACTTTGAAATTATCTAAAAAAATGGAAAAAATAATGTTTTGGCAAATGCCCTTTCAAGGAAAGAAAAAGAAATAGAAGGTTCACTATGCTCTATTTCTATTTCACAATCTGATTGGGTGGAAGAAACAAGGATATAATGGGAGCAAGATAGAGAAGTATGCAATATCAAAAAGTATGCAAGATCATTCAAAAAATACAAGAGGTCCCCAATTCATTAGATAAGTTTGTATGGAATAATGAATTGTTGTGGTATCATGATCACCTACATTTATGTAATAATTACCAAAACAAAAGATCATTTTGGAATTGCATACTGCACGTATAGGAGGACATTTAGGATTCTTGAAAATATACCACATGATCCAGAAGGATTTTTTCTGGGAAGGTTTAAAAGTTGATGTTCAAACGTTTGTGTCTGATTGTTTGGTCTTCCAATAGAATAATGGAGAGACAATAAAGATTCTAGGTCTCCTACAACCATTAGTTATACCAAGTCAACATTGGGAAGAAGTTTCAATGGATTTTATTACAGGTTTACCCAAATTTGAAGGAAAGACTATCATCATGGTATTAATGTATCAATTGAGAAAGTATTCCCATTTTTTCTCTCTTTCTCATCCTTTTAAAGAAAGTACAATAGCTGCAACATTCATGGAAATAGTTCAAAAGCTACATGGAGTCCCCAATATTATTGTAAGTGACAGAGATCCAATTTTCACTAGAAATTTTTGGACTGAATTATTATTTGTTTGGGAACTCAATTGACTCATATCTCATCTTACCATCCTCAATCTAATGGGAAAAATGAGTTTGTGAACAAATTTCTAGAAGAATATCTTCATTTCTTTGCATATGATAAACAGACACAATGGGTCAAGTGGTGTAATGTCCCTCGTTACCAACAACCAGAAAATTTTGCTCAGATATCACATGGTAACTTACCCAACCCCAAGTTGATTCATGCTACACAAATTTTCTTCTTTCGATACCAATTATAAATACATAATAATTCATAGAGACAGTTGCGCACACATCCAACCTTGTGCCTCACACATCAACTAATTTCCCAGAATGTGCAACCGACCTTGTGCCGAATGTGACTACTATTTCACATCTTGTGTAGTGACTCAAGACTCACACATAAATTTTATTAGTATTACTACTAAAATAAATAACATGCACAACCATGCATAATTATGTACCATTTCAACAAACAAATTTAACACAAACATACACATGATAAAAGAATTTGAACACACGTAAAATAACACTTATATTTTTCTATAATTCACCAAATGCATGCATAACTCAGACGTTCCTCCCAGTCGTAGACTCTATTGTTCATACACTCTCAACAACAGGTCACCCCGAGTTGGGGCTATGACTCCATCAGGGAAAAGGATCCTAATCCAACTAAGGTATGACCCATAGAATAAAAAAAAATAGGCTCAAGAACACACTCCAACAACAATTCTGAGCTCACAAACTCTCATTCCCCACAACATGTCCCACACAAGGAAATGTACCCCTTTCTCTACTAAACATTCCTCGAGTTGTCCCACTTCCTTTATATGGATTCAAAAATAAGTTGGCCAAGAATTCTTAGAGCTCTGTAGCACTTGGAACACAAGTTTTCTCAAGGAGTTACAACACCCACTAGCCCACACATGGGGAAAACTATGCCTAGCAACTCTCTCACCCAGAGAGAATACTCCACAGGCTTGACAACCTGCTTCTTCAACCCAACCAAGGTTCATATTGCATTACACTAAGTTCCCCACATTATATTGCATGTTCCTATCTTGACACTTATCACTCTAGGAAATTCCTTTGACTCCACTTGATAATTCGTTCCTCTCCCTTAGGAACTTATGATAAAATTATAACATAAATCTTATGACTTAGGAATAATATTATTTTATTCCTTTTTTTAATTATAACATAAATCTTATGACTTAGGAATAATATTATTTTATTCCTTTTTTTAAGCCCCCATGGCTTAGCCCCCTTTTCCTCTTGTGGAGTCTTATCCCCCCATACTCTTTTGTCTGACTTGGTCCGCAACAATGCTGTATTTTTTTATTAATAAATCCAAGTGTGATTACATATTACATTTGTTAGGCTCAATGGCCTTTCAACTCGTAGTTTTCCTGGCCTAAATCAAACAGGGACTTTGGCCTAAAACATCCTGGATCACCAGCCTATAAAGTATAAGTACATTTACAAATGGGATTCGGCCTTAGGGGTATTACAAGTGGTTTCTCTGGGTAGAATGGTGGTACAACACATCCTTCCATACTTAATCAAAAATGTCCCCATTTCTAGCACTTTATGGATATCATCCTCCATCCACCATTTCTAGCACTTTATGGATATCATCCTCCATCCATTACATCACCCTTGAAAGGGAATACAAAGGTTCAAGCTATAGAGGAACACATAGGGGATCAACAAGAGGTTCTAAAACTATTGAAGGACAACTTGGTTATAGCATAAAATAGGATGAAACAACAATTAGATACACATAGCAGTGAAAGGGATTTTGAAGTGGGAGATTGGGTATTTCTGAGGCTACAACCATATAAACAGATGTCCCTCAAGAAACAAAAGAAGGATACTAAATTAGCACCCAAATATTATGGTCCCTATAAGGTTTTGCAAAGGACTGGAAGTATGGCTTACAAATTGGACTTGCCTCCATCTTCACGTGTACATCTAGTCTTCTATGTTTCTTCCTACCCTGGATTGTTGACTATGTAACCTTGTAACCCCTTGTATGCAAAGCAAAAAACAAGTGGGAGAATGTTGGGTATGTGTTATATTCTTTGCATGACTATATTTAGTCTCATGTGTTGTGTTGGGTGCATGGGGGGGTTAGAGGGGCGGGGGTGGGGAGAGCGCTAGCCCCCCCTACATGAGGGGTCATAGGGGGGTAGAGCCCTTGGAGTTTTGTTTTTTAGTGTTTTTTGCATTCATTTTTTGGAACATGGATTTTATCAATGATTTTCTAATTCTGGTTAAGGAATTAGGGTTGTTTACTAATCCAGGTCAATGGATTAGGGGTTTTGGATGTCGCGGGATCATATATATGTATTGTATTGTAAAAAATGAAGATATGATGAATAGAATATTAGATGTGCAACTCTAAACAGGTTGTTGGTTTTCCTGGTTTGGGTTTCCAAGGTAAAATATTTGTGTAATGTGTGTGTGCCATTGTATATTTTCTGTTTTTATTGAGAATCTATTGGCAGTAAATAATTTTACAAGGTAAAAATATGCAATCAAAAACAAGATCCCAATCCAAAATATTTTACCATAGATTAATGAAGAAGGGAAAATCATACTAGGACTAGAAACAATCCTTGAAACAATGATTAAGAAACTGAGAAATTGAGCAATTACAGAGTACCTCATCAAATGGAAGAACCTACCAATGGAAGAGGCAACATGGGAAGATGAGTTCTTCTTGCATAAACACTTGTGGTTAGTCAAGTGTTGAGGAAAACACTTGTTTGAATGGGAGGGGCATGTTAATCCCTATCTTCTTGCATAAACACTTGTGGTTAGTCAAGTGTTGAGGAAAACACTTGTTTGAATGGGAGGGGCATGTTAATCCCTATACAAAGCCCCATGCTATGTATAAAACTCCTTATTAATCCCTAGATATTGAATTATTACATTTATAGTGTTATATATGTATGTCGTCTAGAACCCTTCATTGTAGCCTTTCATTATAATTGTACCCTTTGTCTCCTATATATACCAAGGAGACCTAGTCTTAGGATCAAATTATCTCATTGCATATTATATTATGAATTGGATATATTGTAAAAGGAGGTTCCCCCTCGAAGTGGACTATAGTCATTGACTGATTATCATTTTTAAGGTGTTGGAACATAACACCTATGTTCTATTTTATCTAATGGAACAACATCCACAATTTCCTTGGCGTCACTCTTAATCACATCATCCCTTTATTAAGGGGAACTCAAGAAATCTTGTTTTATATTCGCATATTACTATTCTAAATCCATTTTAGGTTTTTACTTTTTTATCCAAGGTGACCTTTGATCCTATCGCCAATTTTTCCTAAGGGGTGATGTTAAGATATTTAGACACTTAGGAGTAGTTAATATCAACTTGGTCTAATGTGTCTTTAGGTAAAAGTTTGTTTATTTATTATGCATCAATATGCATTTGTAGTTATGTAATTCTACGGTCATGATATGTTCTAGACATAGAGTGATCCAATGGCTCATATTTTCCTCGATACTAATGGATATCGATTTGTGGATTAACACCCGATTGGTCCATGATATCCATTTAAAGTCATTTGTTGAAGATCAATTGTCAGAAACTCTTATGTACAAAATTTCCGTTTCCATTAATATATTGCCTCAAGTGGCCATGTTGGTTGGAGTCGTGGACTATTTTCCTCTTAGAGCTTTTTAACCATGTAAAAACACTAGTGTATTGATGTTTGATATGGTTGCATGAGAAGTTACTTAAGGTGTTCATCTTATGCGAGGATACCCTATTTTCTCGAACAAATTCAACTTTAGTGGTACAAATGATATATTTATTGACTTCAATTTTCCTCCTTTTCCATGTCTATATTACTATTTATTTCTTCATCTTGTTATGTAGAAAAAATTCTAGACTGGTGACCTCTTCTATAGGAAATGGCATGGATGAATCTCTCTAAGGTAGTGTGTTATCAAATGTGGTAGAAGTGAAAATTTATTCCAACATTTCTTGTTTTCCTTTATCAATTTATTCTATCTCTATATCCCTTGCAGAGGTGTCTTGTCCTTTTACATCATATTATTCACTTTTAGAACTGATGTCTATTGATTCCATTTCTATTTGAGCTTTAAATTCTTCTATATTATTTTCTTCATCTATTCTTATTTTTTAGTCATCTTTGGCCTTCTCTTCACTTTCAAGTCTGATTCTTTCTTCTTTCAACTTTATGATTTCTTACTTTTTCTAGCTTCTTCTTCTTTATATTGTGCCTCTATTTCCAATCTTTTTTTTTTTATTTTTTATTTTTTATTTTTTTTATTGGGGAATCAATGACTAGTTGGGCACGTAATTGCATGACAAATGGTCGTGTTATCCAACTGCTACCACTATAACCCTAGGAATGCCAATGCAACCCCTCATGTGGCACACAAGGCTATTCAAGGGTTTCGAATCGATGACTTCACATAACAGAGTGCCTTAATAGTACACTACATCATTGATTGTTCTACACCTCGAAGGCTTAAAATTGGAGTACACGGGGGTGGGATTTGATCCAATTATGTGTGCACAGGTCACGATATTATTTAATATAATGTCTCTGGGTGCAACCACACGTTTGACCACTACCTCAAGGTGCCCCCATGGATCCAGGTTAGGCCCTCATGGGAATTGAACCTTTCCCAATGTTGAAAAACTCCTCGCTTTCCACCATTGGATCCAACCCCTTTGGGAAATTCCCAATCTAATTAATTTTTAATCTTCTTTTCATTCTTAATTTTAATTCTTTCCTCTTCCTATTTTTCTCCATCTCAAGTTTTTGTTTCTCATGGTAACAACAATTGGTCATTTTTCCTTATTATCACTTTCACTTCTTCCCAAGACTTGGCTCTCTTAAAAAATTATTCTTCATTTCGTTCATCATGAGTATATGACCATCTTAATATTGGCTACCTTTCATGCATTGGAACTAATCCTTTTAGATTATGTCCTTTAAACCTCCCCTCACAAAATTTTAACTATGCAAGAGTAACAACTTCTAATATAGAAAAATAAAAATCACTAAAACCATATGAACCTATGTATAGAAAATATGGTATGAGCAATTTTTTTATCCCTCTTCAAATGTGTGTTAAAGCTACTAGAAGCAAATGTCTAGTGAGCTATATCCATCAATACCAATCTATATGGTACAAATTTTGGTAATATATGAGGGGAAACAATTGTTCCATAAATGAATATGTATGTGAAATCGTTTGAACATGCTAGTCCCCAATATTCTCTAGCATTTGCATTACCTCCTCTGATATCCTAGGCATAGGTGCACACAAAATTGTCTCAAACAATTTTGCAAATAAATTGTCATATATCTTGTTGCATTTCCTTACATATTTATTCTCCCATAAATACAACATTAAACATGTATTAGTATGTCAAAAACACTCTAATCCCACCTCATGACTAGGAATGGATTTCATGCACAAACTATTTCAATGAGATATGATGTCATGTAAGACCCTATAGGAGACTCCTTCACCTTAGTGAGTGTTTTAGTGAGTCAAATACATATCCTTTCTCAACTATAGTATGACATAAGGGAACCCATGATTCTTTAAAGTACCGAGCATATTTTTCTCCATACAATATATTAATCAAGGTAGTTTCATATACATATGGGGTTCTCAAATAAGTGGATGGGTCGATGTCATTATCCTAAGATTGAAAATTTGTGTCTTCAATCCATCATTTACTAAATATTTTATTATTTTCTTTTGTTTTTGAAAAATCCTTTACCCAAGGTCCAATCATATGAATCTTATATTCTTGGAATTTATAATACCTTTCAAGTTCCTTTGGTTGAAAGGAAACCATGTTTATCCATCGATCATTGGCTACAACTCTATTCTATAAATGAACATGATTATTTAACTATACTATTAATTCTAAGCATGGAAGAATGTTTTTTGAGAAGCCACTTGATGCAACTTGGACCTCATAATGTTTAAGTACACAATATGTTCAACTCATTTTGAAGGGTTTGTTGGTTGTTGAGTTTTTAGGTAATTTTCATCTATAAACATTCTAAATATCTCCCTCAATTAAGAAAGTGTGTTGATCCTAAGGTTTAGTGTGCATATGTGTATATAGGTTTAACACGTTCCTTTTGAATTATCTTATAGGTGTTTGTGTTTCCTCCATTGACAACTTCCTCTTCCTCTTTAGGATTTTCCCTTTTGTGGGAATTTTTAATTTTAACATTAATCAATGAAACAACTTACCCTATTCATATTACTATGAATATCATGGAAACATATTGAATTAGTTTTAGGGGAGGCACTCTTGTAAGGAATTAAGGGTGAACTTCATGCTATGGTTGTGGTTGAAGAAGCATAATTAAAAAAGAAGAAGAATTAGTAACATATTATAATTTCTTAGAGTTTTGTTAATAGAGGAATTGTTATCAATACTTTCTTAAACCTTGCATTATCACAATTCAAATTGAAGACAAACTTCTTAAACCTTGCATTATCACAATTCAAATTGAAGACAAATTATGAATGGAAGAGGTACAAAATCCCCTGATCATTCTAACTTGTTATTACAATATCCCATGAGAATTACAATTAAAATTAGATGTTTGAATTCCTTGAAATATTATGTTCCAACAATTCAAAACAATTCATGTGACAACCTACAGAAGAAATATGATTAAGATATTGTGCTAATTCATTCTAATTATTATTGATAATATTGATTGTAGAGTATCCATGGATGAAATTCATAACAAAACCATAATTGAGAGCAGGGGTGATGATAATTGAATGCATACCTAAATATCCAGTTCTCAACTGTAAAGGAATAAGGATAGAACTTGGTTCTAGAGACTCGGTAAAACACATTGAAATCCAAAATTCATGAGCCATAATGATTCTATAGATTTGTCGCATTAATTTGGAAAATAATGAAAATGTTGAATTTAACATTGAGTCCAACATATTAAAACAAACTTGAATATGTCATTCAATATGCAATCATGAAATGGGAATGTTGATAAGTTCATGTTCAATTTGATGCATTCACCAAGTGTGTGGTAGATTTCATCATTATGAATTTTACATCCCATAGGTCATGTTTCATACTAGAGATGCATATGTTTGAAGCAGCATCTAAAACATTATCGTACTCTCTTAAAAATGAGGCACCAATAAAAAATTCCCTTCTAGGTGAGGCTTCATAAGAGTTTCAAATCTTGTAGCTAGTTTTAAGGTCAAGAGCTATCTAAAACAAGAGTTCACCAAATGTGTCAATAGTCTATAGAAACCTATTAAGAGCTCAAAAACATCTACATTTTTCATGTTGTTAGATATGCTACCAAGTTACCAAGTAATAGTTTAAACTTGACCTTGATGTAAGTTTATTAAGTTGCCCAACATGCTTCTTGGGAATGAGTTGAAATTCAGTTATGATATGCTCCAATATCCTTTCTTGGGAATGAGTTAAAATTTAGTTCTAATTTGGGAATGAATTGAAATTTGATTTCAATTTAATTTTCATATTTCTTGGTGGTGTAATGAATATGATTTTAAAGTTCCTTTATTTTGATTTGGGAAAATACATGATAAATCTGATAATTAAAGTGATAAAGTTCAAAAATAAATTAAAATTCTTAACATGAATTTAANAAAATAAATTAAAATTCTTAACATGAATTTAAATGCACAAAAAATTCTAAGTTAAAAATTTCAATATTTTGAGGTTGTTCCTTCATAAAAAAAAACTTTAAGCAATTAAAACATAAATTTTGAAGATCTCACAATAACTAATCAAAATCCAAAACTTATATTGGGAGTGAATAAGTAAATTAAAGAAATAAAGGAAAAGCAAGTGAAGCATTAGATAAAAAGTAGTTCCCCAATTCATGTTGATATTGGCGCTTATTGAGACCTCAACACATTATGTAGAAAAAAATCATTTTATAATTACTTGAAGATAATTAATAAGAATTCTAGGCAAAAATATGAAACATGCATCTACTACTTCATATTTACTTAACACCTAGAACACCATCGATATCAACTTTGATATTATAGTACTTATTAGTCCCTGCCGGAAGGCCAAGGGCAGGGACTATAGCGATGAG
>CBVK0100502458.1:0-10629 GCA_900067695.1 Picea abies | reverse complement strand
TTTCAATATTGACTCGTATTCTTCTATCATGGCATCCTTCCACACTTTATATTTGGAAACCTCAACAAAAGTGAAAGGTTATGAGTCAATCACAAGATTCAACTGAGTTATCAAAATTGAATATTTATTTCATTTCTTTCTTTCTATGAAGGTACCTTTAGGTGTTGCGTGTTTTTCTTCTTCTTTTACAATTTCACAACACCATGTTGGCTTCCTTTTTATAGGAGGTTTCTCTAGGGGAAATTCAACATAATCCCTTATGGGATCCATTGAAGACTCTCTATCCTCCTCCCTCTACTCATATGAAAGTGGTGAATCACATGGAAGTTATATGGAAAAACAAAAAGTGACTTCCTCGTGGAAAGTCACATCTCTATTGACCTCTATGTACTTTTTCCCTCGTACATAGATTCGATATGCTTTTGAAGTCTCAATGTACCCCACAAAAGTTCCTTTCTTTCCAGAGGGATCTAACTTAGTCCTCTTTTATTTTGGTAATGAATGTAGACATGACTACCAAAAATTCTTAAATGGTCAACTGAAGGATTCTTATCAGTGAAGACTTCTTCTGGAGTTTTCTCTTCCAGGGCTTTATAAGGGCACTTGTTCTGAATATAGACTGTCGTGCTTGCAGCTTCAGCCCAAAGAGACAACAAAAGATTCTAATCATACATCATGGCTCTTCTTGCTTCACAAATTGTCATGTTCTTTATTTCTGCAACCCCATTCCGCTGAGGATTATAAGGCACAATTGGCTCCATCTTAATTCTAGAAGCCGGAAAAATATCATCATACTTGTGGGAGTCAAACTCTTTTCCATTGTTTGTTTTGAAAACACAGATATGTGTACAGTTGGCACAAGGGCAGACCCAAGATTCAACGCTACAACAATGTACCAACAAAACCCTAACTACCGACCCTTTCAACAACACCTGTGAAGTAGATGAAGTCTCACCCGAGGTAGAGGCAAGGGTGGTTGCATGAATCAAGTGTCTGCAACCTTAGCTGAGACACAAATATGTGATTATAATACTTAATAGAGCACTTAGTACCGTCAGTTATTCAATATGCAATCAATATCCACTTCTCTGATAAAATAGAGCTTCATAGTATTCACACTAATCTAACGTATTCAAGCACTTAGCATAGGTAAAATAGATCAGATCTGGTAGATCAAGCACTGAGCATATTCATATATATCAGATCTAACATTCTCACATATCATTGGCACTAAGCATATTCATATATATCAGATCTAACATTCTCACATATCATTGGCACTAAGCATAATCAAATCTATCTAAACATCTCAAAGCACTAGAAAAAGGGGACATAAACACATTAAGACAAGCACAAAGCAAGACAACACAGTGTTTACGTGGTTCACCTCCACCCTAGGGATACGTCCACCAACTCTTCTTCTTTATTAGCATCTTCAATCAGTTACAAGCATAGAGCCATCAAAACCCTTCTCCACATAGGACAAAAGATTTGCGCTGCTCGCTAGATCCTTCTTCCTTGTGTTACATCACAAAGCCTTCCACCGTTTGTTACAACCACTTGCAATTATCTCTCCAAGTCTCTTACAGTCATGCAAAAAGCACTTACAAGCCACAATTTCACTTAGCGTACATTCACATCACATAGATCTAGCACTTAGCTCACTCACCCTTCTTACATTGCCTAGACGTCTATTTATACGTACAAAATAGGCCTAAGCATGGGTAAACCCAAAAAGGATGCAAAAGTGGGCCGAGATCCCGTGATATCTGCTTCGTCTTGTGCTCCTCCTTCGACAGGTTGTTGAAGTCCAAAATAGGTCAATATGACCAAGAATCTCCCAAAACTTGGTCAAGGGCCAACATGTACTTGTTTGATTCTCAACAAGATTCTTAAAATCTTGAAATTTACTGAAAGATTCATCTTTATTTTTCAAAAAATAAATCCAAATTTTACGAGAACAATCATCAATAAAAATGATATANNAAAATAAATCCAAATTTTACGAGAACAATCATCAATAAAAATGATATAATAAAGACAACCATTCATGAATGGAGCAGTCATAGGTCCACAAAGATCAGAATGAATAAGATATAATATACCATTAGTTTTTCTATTATTGTGAGGGTAATCTTTCTTTGTATTTTTCCCAAGAGCACAACCTCTACAGATACTATCATGCTCAAAATAAAAAAATGACATACCCACTATGATCTTTTGCAAACCTGGGAGAGAATTATAGTTGATATATCCAAACCTTTTGTGCCATCGTTTGTAGGGGTTGATCATCTCATGAGCTAATTCTTGAATAACTTGAAAAATGACTTTGTAAAGTCCACCTTCTTGAGCTCTGATTGTCATGGATGAGCTCATACTTCCATTTGAGGGCCACATAAGAGCCTTTCCTTCAAATAAGGATACTGAGTAACATTTACTTTCTAGAACTACAACTCAGATAAGATTTTTCTTTAATCCATGAGCATAAATAATTTCTTCAATATGAAATACATTACCTGTCTGAAGCTGAAAAGATGTTGATCCAAATTCTTTGATGGCATAGGTTCCATCATCACCCAATTCAACTTTCACATTGAACTTATTATATCGATAGTTCACAAGGTTCTGTTTGAAGCCTAGCATGTGCTTAGAGGCCCCGTTGTCCACTAACCAAACTTCTTCCGATTTGGTGACAGTACCGGAGATAGCTGAAACAAGATAAATTTCTCTGCGTTGTTCTCATTCTTTAGTATCATCTCTTGTTCTCCTTCTTTGAGGTTCTTCTTCCTTAGTTGTAACTGAAGCAAGGAACCTGCCTTTCCATTTCTACTGTGAAGGAGGGTTCCTGCAGTCTTTTTCATAATGACCTAGCCTTTTACAATTAATTCATATTACTTTAGAAAAATGAGAGTGAAAGTGAGTGTTCTTACCTTGGGGTTTCTTACCTTTGACTTTGTGCTGAGGAAACTTCTTCCATTTCTTGGCTTTGACTGAAAGAGCATGGTCTTTCACCATTGAGGGTTCATTTTTTCTTTTAATTCCACCCTCTTCTTCTAGGAAATCATGCCATAATCTCTCGAAGTTGGGTTTAACTTCTCTTCCATTGAATGATGAGAGAAATTTCTCCCATGATTCAGGAAGACCATATACTGGTGTTTTTACAAGGTCATCATCATCCACTGCAACTCCAATTGCTTCAAGCTCATCTCTTGTTTGAGAAATTTTGGAAAAGAAGGCAGAGATAGTTTCATCCTTTCCCATATTTAAGAAATTTTGGAAAAGAAGGCAGAGATAGTTTCATCCTTTCCCATATTTAATGTACATAGTTGTTTCTTCAAAATCCTCTTCTAAGTTGGGGCCTTATTTTCATATAGATTTTCTAGGGCATCAAAACATTCGTTAGTTGTCCTTAGATGAGAAAAAAGAGGCATCATGTTACCTTTAACTGAGTAAAAATTGACCCTCTTGGCTTTGTCCTACCTCTTCTTATAGGTTTCTCTTCCTACATATGAAGTAGGTTCTTCCATCACCCTGGTAACTATCTCATCCAAGTCACATTCTTCTAGGATATTAAAAACCCTAGCCTTCGAGGAATTGAAGTTTGAAGCCCCTTCAAGCCTATCTTCTACTTTGACTAAAGATGAAGCCATACTGAAAACAAGATCTGATATAAAACAAGATTGTTGTTGATCTGCAAAACAAACCCTTAGGTGTGGATCTATGAAGGCTCAAAAGTATGCCACAATTGAGCTCTTTTCACTCCCTAAGCTCTGATCTCATGTTAGAAATTAAGGGAAAACTAGAAACAAAAATGTCCTTTTAAATTTTATTTACTATTGTAGTTTTGGATCAACAATATTTTCAAAAATTCTGATGTAAACAAATAATAGAATTAATACAATGGATCTGACCATTACCTTAACAAAAACAAGAAACATATATGAACATTACCTTAGCAAAAATAAAGAGCAGATTTACTTGATGACCTTGCAATTGTCATATTTTTTGTATGCTCAGAAAAAGCTTTAAGGGTCGTTGATCAAACCCTCAGGGGTAGATCTCATTATGATCTTGTGAACAATTTTTCCAGGAAGAACTTAGGGAGATATCAGAAAAAAAACCAGCATACCAAACATCAAAAGTAAGGCTGAAACAAAATCCCCACTGCCCAATCCAGAGGCTGAAAGAAAACCACTAACAACCCTAAAAAAAACATTTCCAAGAAGAGGGATTGTTACATCAATAGGTAGTATTCTGGTAGCAGATTTAGGGCTATATCAACAAACCCTAAAGCCTATAGACTAGGTTATCATTAAGGATAATCTTTGAAATTAGACCCAATCAAACTTACTACTCAAAAGGATGCAAATCCAGTTGATGTAAAGAGGTCTTCAAATATCAAATTACAAAAAATACAGAGGTATGAAGAAGACTCAATTCAAAAAGTTAATCAAGAAAAAGATACAAGTATAAGAAGTAAAGATCAAGTTGCAAGGACACCTTATCGACATCCTAATCACAAAAGTCGATACTTCAACCAATAAATGTATCAATGGAAACAAATGACCGATATTCCAGAGAATATTACTTCCAATACAAGTGGTGCTCAAAGTAGAATCTATCATGGAAATCGAAATACATCAAGTTTTTTCCAATAACCCTATAAATGCATAGCTACATAGAAGATCAAATTAGGGTGGGTAGATTGTTTTACAATTCGACAGTTTTTCTCAGCACTTAAAATATCGTATCGTCTCAGGTCCTCAACAATCACTAACTCAAGAATGAAGAATCAGAAGACAATATTACAAGACAAAGCAAGAGATAATTCTTCCATAAGTCTACTTTGAGGAAAAAACATTTTTAAGGGGAAGGCAATGTAACACACAAACACACACACATATTAACGAAAGGAAAAGAGGCATACCTTTTCACTTCATGGAGAATCAATGCCTATATGTATACCTCCACGAGGGTCATTGTTCTAATCTTATCTCATTATGCATAATATTATTAATACTATCCTATATGAATTTCTGTTATTTTTCCTATTTACATTGGACGTTTCCTTAGCAGACGAACCGTTCGTCACATAAACATTGGTGGTCTTAGAGGAGTTGCAATGTTGTATCAACAAGATCCACATGCAAGTCCCAAATTTTATTGTAGAAAAATAAATAATGAATGAATACAAACAAAAAACTATGTAGGAAGGGTCAAAAGATATTCATCATGAGGCTATAAAAGGTGGATGGAGCATTCCAAAGTCCAAAGGGAATCACTAAAAACTTATAATGGCCTTCATGTGTGTAGATGAATATCTTAGGGATGTCTACCTCCTTCATCCATATGTGGTGGTATCTTGAGCGAAGGTATAGTTTAGATAAGAACTTATATCCATGAATCTCATCCAAAATATCATCAATAAATGGGATTGGAAATTCATATTTGATGGTCAACTGATTGAGAACCTAGAAATTAGGACACATGCACCGATTTCCTTCTTTATTTAATATCATGACCACATGTGATGAGTAAAGGCTTATGCTAGTACATATGACTTTAGCCTCTTATAGCTACTGAATGATATTTTCTATTTTACGCTTCTTTGCAAAATGGTTCCTATAAGGACACACATTGGGGGGTTGAATGCATGGAACCAAGGGAATGCCATGGTAATATATTGACAATGCTCACCATGTGAATGCAATAAGACAAAATATATTTTAAATACATGCTTATGTAATTTAGTCTATACCATCTACAAATCATGGTGAATCTCTTGTGGGGGGTTTTCCATAACTTGTATGGCATTGAACTAGGAAATAATGATAGAGTGGTCTCCCTTCAATAACTTCTCTATACAATTAAAGATGAAAATTTCAAGGGAGTCTGACTTAAGCCCCTTGAGTGTATTTTTATTCCCTTCCTTATTGAATTTGATGTATAATTTCTTGAAATCCATGGCAATAGAACCCAAATTGCAAAACCATCCTACATAGAAAACTGCATCGCAACCACCCATTTCAATATAAAACATGTGATATTTGAGTTGATAGTCTCCCATTTGAAGTTTCACATTTTCACATCATCCTCCACATTTCACCATACCTCCACTGGCTATCATAATTTGAAAATTATGAACTACATGGTCATGAAAAAAATGGGTTTCTTCAGTTACTCTCATATAAATAAAATTGTGGGTGCTACTGCTCACAACCAAAACAATAACCTTGTGGTTATTTTCATAAGCAATCAACTTCTGATTTTAAGATGGATAAATATCAAATAAAGCATGGAGGAAAATTCGAGGTTCATCACAAGGTGCTTATAGACTTGTTTCTTCTTTAGGAGGAGGGTTTTTCTTTGCTAATTCTGGTGTGCGATTGTATGCTACTGCAGTCTCTTGTAATTTGTCTTGGTAGGACACATCCATTTGGAATCATTTATTTTTTTTACATTTGTTCCATTTGAAGTACCAGTCATCGCAATTATAAAAAAGTTTGAGGCATTTACATTGTGCCACTTGTTTTTGGGACAAAATTTAGATTCTAAAGGGATTAGAGTGGAAGGGGTTGGTGGTGGTAACCATAAGAGGGTGAGAGATATTGATTAAAGGAGAAACTTTTGGAATTTAACACAATCTCAAACTTTTGAGCTCTTTGAGAGGCCTCCAACAAAGTAGTTAAGTGTTGCATCATGACTTGTTATTTAATCTCCTCCTTGATACCACTAATAATATTCTTTAAGAATAGAATCAATCAGGCCATCTATGAGAATTTCCAATTACTTGAATGCTATGATAAAATATGATGTTATGCCTTTTTGGCACAACTTGGTTAGTCATATCAAATAGTGACCATATCTTTCTAAATGAGCAGATATAGATTTTAGAAACTAACTCCATGAAATGTATATCCCATATGATTTCTTATGACATTACCAACACTACATCATTATAGATCTAGGTATAATACTCCTTATCTAAGTTTCCATAGGTCATTAGTAATACATTAGTGGGAGAAGTAGTGTTCCATTTGGGGTAACCTAGCCTACACGATTAGAATGATCAAATTTGTTTAAGTCAACTTTAGGAAGAGTTAATGGGTCCAGATTAGCTTGTCAAGCAGGTAAGGGAGAATGCCCAATGGCAGTTCCCAACTAGACCTACTCTCATTTGGGATGGAATTTTCGACTAGTATGTGGAACTGGTTGCCACTCTAAATTATAATCTAAATATGAATTTGAGAAAAACATGTTCTCAAATGAATTAAATCTAGGACTAAATTAACTAATGTTGTCTATCTCTATTCTAGATGCAATTCTAAACTATTCTAATCTATCATGATAAGGAGAAAGCTAATTAAAGTTGAATAAACATGATACCAGTAGGGTCAAAAAAATTCAAGTATCCTTATGATAAATGATAACAATAATGTTATAGGTACATTCACAATCAGTTGCAATATGTGTTCATAACATCATAGTTGTCACTCATATGAAAAAATATGACAACATGAGCATCAAGAAGAAAATTAAGAAATAATTCATACAATAGATTTTTGTAATACTCTAGTAGAAGACAAATGCATTAAGAAGATTCTCATATACATTCACCACAATCACAGATTTCTTGAATGACTCTTTCTCTTTATTAATTATGAAGTAAAAGTATTATCTATCATTTACAAAGAGCAAAAATCCCTCTTTCTTTGCAACAGTCTCTTTTATAAAATAAGAGGAGGTTGTTCATACTATATAACTTTTATTGTGTTAGATGAAAGTTACAAAACTTTGTTTTACATTCCAGAATGGGACTTTACAAAATTACATATAATCAAAATGAAGAAAATTCATTTCAAAATAAAATAAATAATAGGTCTTTGATTGTTGCACCTTATCTCTATATTCCTTCCAAAGATTGAAGTCCTTCAAGATAGCATCCACTCTGCTCATCTGCATGTTTTCAAGGTCTATCTCACTGTCACATATTTGGGTTGTCACCTCTACCTTTAAGCTTTTCTTTGTTTGTTGAATGAAGTCTTTGGCTAGCGAGATAAGTTTGATGGGTTTTACGATATTTTAATCCGAGACCTCTTTATTTACTTTCTCAATCACTTCAATAGTTTTCTTGTTGCGATTACTCCTAGTTTCGAAATCCCTATCTTCAACTCACCTGGTGTTGCTTCCTCTAAATCTTCCATGATATCCATATCAAATTGTTCAAGTATGTTGTTTGATTCCCTCCATAGTGTTTTGCAGGCTTTGTTGATTTCTTCTTGGGTGATTTTAATATCATTCATGATGGATTTCCCAGTATCAGAGAGGACTTGACCTTTGATCTTCTGCCTCTCTATGTAGACTGGCAGGGTACTAGGTGGATTATCATACACATATTTCAAGTATATGATTTTTTCATAGGAATTTTGAGAATTTTGGTACTTTTCCTTTATGTTTCCCATATGCACACTTAGCTTGAGTTGGTCTCTTCCGTTCCTTTGTATTTCATTCAATAAATAGATGAAATCATTTTATACACTTATAAGTTCTTCATTGGCATCCTTAGCTTCTTCTTTGACTATTTCCAAGATGATAGCTCCCTTTTAGTTTTCTTCCATAGTCTTCTCCAAAAGTTGATTATCATGGTGTAACTTTCTAACTATATCTTCCAACTTCTCATTATATATGCTCACCTCCAAGTGTTCTTCTTATAACCTTATCATATCTTGTGCATGTCTAGTCTTGAGCTACTTCATTTCCTCTTAGTGTTTAAGTTTGAGATCTTCTACATCTCCTTGATGTAATCTATGATTTATACTAGCCCTCTTTTCAAACTCATCATTTAACTTGTCTCCTTGAAGTTGTAATTCCCTTTGCAACTCTTCTTTGTGAAATTGTTTTGTTGTGTTGACTTCTTTCTTGAACTCACTGGCCGAAATATCTATGATGGTGTTTTATAGTTGCTTCAAGATCAACTACCTTGGTCCTCGATACATCCAATGCTTCTCATATCTCATAAATTGACATGGCATTTGCACCTACAAATGCAGTAAGGGTTGATGTTGTCTGTATATAATTTTCCTTTGGGTCTTTTCCTTCCTTCCACTTGATGCTTCTTTCAGAGGATTTTCCTTTGGGTCTTTTCCTTCCTTCCACTTGATGCTTCTTTCAGAGGATTTTTTTTTTTGTGTTGATTCTCCTCTCTTTCTTTTGTTTATTCTTCTATCAATAGTTATGGTTTTATGGATGTAATAATAATATCCTACAACTACCATAGATTCATCCAACCCAATCTCCTAAGATGTGTAAGAAATATTTACTAAGATGGTTTCTAGAGGAGTGCATTCTTCAATAGGGATAGTAACTATCTTGGCACTGGGGTTTTCCAACACTTTTCTCAGTTCATCATGTTCTTTCATATTTTCTAGTTTTACTCCGTCCCCCTTTTTTCCTCTAACTCAGCTGGATTCCTTTTCTCCTCTTCTTCTTTCTTCCTTTTCTCTTTAACTTGAGAAGATAATATTGTTTGCTCTTCATCTTCATTTCTCTTCTTTTTAAGCTCCATAACTTATTTGGTTTTGGTTTCTGTCTCAGTCATCTTTGTCTTTCCTTCAACATCCTTCTCAAAGACTTGATCCTTATAAAAAAAAAATATCTTGCTTGACCTACTTCATTTCTAGCTCTACTTTCATCCTTTAAAAAAAAATATCTTGCTTGACCTACTTCATTTCTAGCTCTACTTTCATCCTTTGCTCATATCTTTCTTCTGCTTCTTTGGAGTTCTTTGCTCTATCCTCAAATTTTTATGCTTGTTCCCTTTCTTTTTCCTTTTTCTTGCTCTAATAGCATCTTGAATTGTTATTTGACTGCATTCCTCTCTTTATCTCCTTCCTTTTGGAGATTCTCCCTACTTTATTCACTCTGCAACCTTCCTAATACTTATTCAAAAAAGAAAACCACTTTGAATAGGTCTTCTACGAAATTCACTTCATGAATTCCTTATTGTGTGACATTGAGTGATCAAATTTAAATGGTCATGGATTATATTGTGTGGATCATGCACTTTGAGGATCCCTTTGCACAAATATATTTTCCTCGAGGCTTCGGCTTCCTTCTCTACACGGGGTTTGTTCAATAGGGTATATCTTCCTACATGTAGTGGGGAAATCGGTTAATATTTCTTCTTCTTATCTGATTGATAGGATGTAATCCCTTTCTCCACTATTTAGTATGTAATTTCTCTAGCCAATAGCTTTTCGAGAACATACTTGGGTAATAAATGTAGCATCCCAGTGCTTCAATATACCCTAATATAGGTACAACATTTATTCACTTATCGGTCTCCTATCTCCTTTATTGAGATATCTTGCGTAGGTAAATCCAAAAATGACCTTATATAGAGGGGATAGGAATTAGTCACAAATACCATAAAGATACTCTTTATAGTTTATGTCCCACATTTTGAACAATATATATTTATTGGAGGATGGCTTGGAGTCCAACTCCATTCAAAAGCGTGAAAATGGTGAGTAGAGCAGATTGCATCAATAAGATATGTTGTCATATAAAAACCAATATTTTGTTGGTTGTGGAGCTTGATTATCTTCTTGATTCATAGGTATTTGTTTT
>CBVK0100502457.1:0-10631 GCA_900067695.1 Picea abies | reverse complement strand
CTATGGAGAAGACTCAATTCCAAGTGTTAATCAAGAAGAAGCTACAAGTATACGAAGTAAAGATCAAGTTGCAAGGATGCCTTATCGAGATCTTAATCACAAAAGTTGATACTTCAACCAATCAACGTATAAACAGAAAAAAATTACTGATATGCCGAAGAATATGACTTCCACTACAAGTGGTGCTCAAAGTAGAAGTTATCATGGGAGTCGAAATACACCAATCTTTTTCCAAGAGCCCTATAAACACCTAGTTTTGCAGAAGATCGAAGTAGGGTGGGCTGACTCTTTTACAATTCGATAGTTTTGCTCAACGATTAGAAGATCCTATCGTCTCAGGTCTTCAACGATCACTAAATCAAGAATGAATAATCAAGAGACAATAATTACAAGCCAGAACAAGAGATAAGTCTCCCATAAAGTATGCTCTGAGGACAAATCATTTTTAAGGGGAAGACAATGTTATGAACACACACTATATAGAAATAGATATAATTAATAATAGACAATGTTATGAACACACACTATATAGAAATAGATATAATTAATAATAAGTAAATATAATAATTAAACACATCATAAATCAAACTTCATGTCTTGTCTAAAGGACATGTCTATTCATGAAAGGGCACCCTCTGTAAAGATATATAAACAGACCTTCATTCTCATTGTATTCATATCATCTCATATTTTCATATACATTTATATATATTATTCATTGTCCTTATGGATATCTTTATATTCCAAGTAGTTTGGATATTTACATAGTGAATCAGGTTGGTTCACCACATGGAACAATGACATGAAAGCATTCAGATGGTTAAATGGTACAAGCATGCCTTATCTTGATCATTTAAAAGAAAATTTGCCAAAAATATGTCCCAATAGTTGGGTGGCTAACCATGCACAAGAGAAATATGTGATGTCTGGTCATAACCCACATGGAGAAGATATAGATGCGCCAAACATAAAGATCGGGTGAAACAACTCTATAAAAACCTCTCAAAGTACCATGTTCTATTTATAATATTGCACATTTGAATTGTAACATGTATTATGTTTGTATTAATGCTTGGGTTATTATATGTATGACACCGTCCTTTATTCTCATTTTTACAGGTCCATTTGTTCCATCTATGTGGGCATATGGACATCATTTTTGTAGTAAGTATGTTGATGATGGACACATCACACAATATTGTGGAGTGGAGGTCAAGTTCGACCAATCTAGTCGTGCTAGCCACCGTGATCAAATCCTAGCTAATAGATGGGAAGTTAGGTTATATGGAAAGATACAAGAGATAATGCAAGTGGACTTCTCATTGTTTCAATGTGTTGGTTTTTGTTGCAAGTGGTGGGATACCTTCGATTGGGGAAATTTAAAGGAAGATCATGATAGTGGGTCAATATGTATTAACTCTAAAAAAATGTGGGTTGAAACTAAGGAGCCTTATGNNNGTGGGTTGAAACTAAGGAGCCTTATGTTTTCCCAAAACATTGCAACCAAGCGTTTTTTACCCAATTGTGTTGGATGGGGATTGGTGGTTTGTACTGAGACATGATCTGAGATCTAAACATCTTTTTCAGAACAACAATGTTACAATGCCAAGTGAGGAAAATAATCAAGGTGATGAGTACGAAGATTGATTTGTAAATGCTTTGTTTCAACATTTATATTGTGGACGTGTCATTTTATTGTGGGTATCTATAATGACTAATTATGTTTTTTCTTCTTCATTTTATAATTATGTTGGATATGAGAAGTTAACAACCATTTGCAACCACCATACTGAAAATACATTAAATAGTACAAGCATAAGATGTGGTTTTGATATATTTTTATTGCCATATGTATTGTTTATTATAGAAAATTTATGGTGTATTGTATTAACATATGTTTATGTTAACCTTTGAATTACTAAGCATTAATTGAGATATCACAAATTTGGTGACATACATTAGTAAATATTTATTTTAAAATACATTTTATTTAACAAAAAATAAAGATATTAAAAAATCAAACCTTGAAATTTTTATTGTTTGAAAAAATCAAAATTCAAATAAATATATACTTACTTTGATAGAACGTATAAGGAAAATTCCAACAAAATAACTTCGTGCAACATCTATGAGTTCTAGAATCACACTTGTGGTGTTGACATTACCAACTTTGATGACATTTCCAACCTTAACTAGTGCATCTATCATGGCCTTCACCTATTCCACTCCATCCTTTAGTTTTATAATCATATAAATTTATATTAATCATTCTTTTTACATTCTCCTTGAAATAAGTGTCAATATAAGAAGGACATGGAAATTCTAAAAGAGTCTTTTTCTAGAGCCTAGTCAAAATTAAGGAAAATTTTAATGATCCATACTTATCTAAAAGTATAGAAACCTTTGTCAATTTTACTAATTCTTAAAATACTAATTATAAATGTTTAGTGATATTACTTTTTAATAAAAGATTCATAAAGTTAGTGTTAAAGTATAAAATTGCGAAACCATTTTATCAAAAGTGTATTATTATTCTCTATATTTAGTATTTTAAATTTAATTTAATAAATTTAATATATTATAATAGTTGGATAATATAAATTGATAAAATATTTGGAAAAATTAAATATTAACGAAATATAATAATTGTGATTTCAGTAAACAATTATATTATAACTTTGTCTTGTAATCTTTGAATAATAAAAATTAAAAAGTAACATTATTATTACATCATCATTTTATTTCCAAAGAAAAAAACTTTATATTCATATAAGGTGAATATACATGATACTTTTCTTTTGTGAGAGATTCAAAGGTTTCCTTTTATGTTCCTTCATTAAAAAAAATACATTCATGGCTAAACGAATTACTGTCCAAAATCAGACTATTGATACATCTTTACAGGCCTTGTTTTACCTTCATACTGAGAAAACGTTACATGTTTTATCTTTTAAACAAAAACATAGACTATCAAAAACAATTTTCTAGAAGCGAAATTCCATGGACTCTATCTCCTCATTGTCTAGAAATTCGTAGAAGCCAATGTATCCTACTGGAAGAAACACAACCTCTTTGGAGAGAGCATATGCTTTACCATTTAACAAGAGAATATGACAATAAGAAAGCCACTCAAATAATTGGAGAACACTTGAAATGTCCTTGAGTAGTGGCAGTAATCTTAGGTCGTTCACCTCATCTTTCTTAAGAGCCCAGAGCTTCTTAACTCCTTTTTGAATTGCAACTTCTAGTAAGGTGCATAAAGCAACAAATATTTCCCTTTTGTTTGTGCCCCACCCCAAAGCATAGCACACATGGAGATAATGATTCTTGTTTAGATATAAGACAATAAAAACACCACATACTGGTGGGTGCCCTTGAGAGGCCCCATGAAAGAACCCCCATGGTATAACAAAGTCCAACTCAAGAATGGAGGGCAACCTAGTGTCCTTTAATTTTATCTCTGACATGAATTCGTTTGCCAAGTTCAGGATAATGCCTGTTGTAACCTCAGGGGGAATGTCTTTGTCTCTAAAGATAATGGAGTTGTGATCCCACCAGAGACTAGTTACCAGGAAGTTGGGCACCCATTCGAACCTATTCATTGTCTTATCTAACAACCAATCTTTAAGACAATATTCCAAATTGGTTTTCTTCAAAGATGCCAATGGCTTAATCTCACACTAGACTAAACTGAAAACCTGGGTTGCATACACACAATAAATAAATAAATGAGATATTTTTAGTATTCATTTTTTCACACAGATGTAATGCAATTAATGAGGGAAACATATGTGTTTGGAGTGAAAGTAATTCTCGATGTTTTGAACGCTAAAGCAGGTTCATATTTAGGAGAACTAAAACATCTCAAAAATTCTCCTCACTCCATCATTGATGTTATTAATATGCAATAGCTCAGGAGATGAACAATTCAATAATTAGGGTTGGCTTGAGTTATATATTGAGAATTTCTAAGAAGGTTGAGTTATATTTTATATCATGTACAACAAGTTTCCAAGCTTCCTTTAATTTTAAACCATCGTCATGATTGATATTGTTATCAAATATTTCGATCTCAAGTGCCTCTAGTATTTTTACTTTGTAGTGATGAGGGATCTTAGCTAAAACCATTGAATTCAAAAGAAACATATGAGAGGCACTTGAGATTGAAAGATTTGATAACAATATCAACCATGATGATGGTTTAAAAATTAAAGGAAGCTTGGAAACATGTTGTACATCATATAAAAACCAACTTGGCCTCCTCAGGACTTCTCAATATATAACTGAAGCTGACCCTAATTATTGATTTGATCAACTCCTGAGCTATTACATATTAATAACATCAATGATGAAGTGAGGAGAAGTCGTGAGCTATTTCAGTTCTCCTGAAGATGAACCTGCTTTACGGTTCGAAACATCAAGAATTACTTTCACTCCAAACATAGATTTTCCCCTCATTGATTAAATGAGATGTTGTTTCTTCATGGTTTCTACAAAAAGCACACTCGATAAGGCCCACCCATCCCCTTTTGAGCCCCACTTCCCAAGTCAACAATTTGTTATTGATGACCAACCAGAGAATGATTTTATTTTTCATAGGTGCATGGAATTTCCAAAGGGGCCACCACCACCATTTTTTCTCCCCACTAAATTGTGATTCCATGGTATACTTGTAGCCAAGCTTCGCCATAAAATCCCCGCTCTTCGGGTTATTAAACCAAACTAGGTTGTCCCTTTCCCCATCTTGTAGGAGAATGAATTTTGAGACCAAGAGACCAATAAAATGGTCCCATTCGTCTTCCATGTCGCCAACCAAACCTAACGAAAGAGTAATCCTCCATCCTTCCCTCCCATGGACTTGGAGCACCTGGGCCCGAGCACCATTTAGATAAAAAATATTCTTCAAGTGGAGGACCTAAAATAGACCTTTAGATAGGTGGTAATAGTTACCAGCTCCCAACCATGGGTATTCACCTAAGCGCACTGATCTTCCATCTCCAATCTACTAAACCGTCCAATGACCCACTAACGAGAATGTTGTGACTAGGGCCTTCCAGACTATAGACCCCTTAAGGAATTTTTTAGGCTTCTTGAACCAATCTTATATAGATAGGCCCTTTAGGTATTTGGACTTGAAAATTATGCCCCATAAGGAGGAGCTATAAATGAGTCTCCACAAACTTTTAGCTACAAGGGATTGAGAAAAAGTAACAATGTTTTTAAGGCCCAATCTATCGAGATCCTTTGGGAGTGCCACCTTATACCATTTGACCAAGGGGATGGAATAGTCTCGCCTAAAGAAAATGCATACTTGACTTTTTATTTTGGACAAGATTCCATTTGAAACCATAACAATGGAAGTCCAATAGATCGGGAGGCTTTTGATAACCGAATTCAACAGGGCTAGACACCCTCCTCTAAACAACAAATGATTTACCTAGATATCAATACAAGCCTCTACCATTTTTACCAGCCATAGCTAATCAGTGAATCTATAGATGTCTAGTTTCAGGAAAAAACATAGATATTTAAAGCCACCTTCCATTTCACTTTCTTTGTATGGAGAATAATCCTGAGCGTGGACTTTTTTGACTCCAGAGTGGCATTATAATAAATACATGATTTGTCCAAATTAACTTCCATAGTTGTAGCTTGGAAAAAGAGGACAATCACATCATTTAGAGCCCCGATATCTCTCTCTGTTTCTTGGTAGAAACATAAAACATTGTCGACAAATAAGAGGTGAGAGTTTCGCTCTTGATCCGTGACCTTAATTTCTATGAATGCTCCTTCCCTTTTGGCTTCCATCAATAGTTTGTTGAAAGCATACGCTATGAGGAGAAAGAGGAAAGGTGAGATAGGACATCCTTTTCAGATCCCACGAGACACTATGAAGAAATGTGAGGGCACCGTTGATGAGAAAAACAAAGGAAATTGATTGTATGCAACCCATTATCTAGTTGACAATAGAAAGGGGAAGCCTCGCCTTAAGAAGGATGAGTCGAAGATATTTCCAACTCACCTGGTTATAGGCTTTGGATAAGTCGAGCTTCATAATGGTAAATTGTTGCTTTGAATTCTTGACTAAGTGAATGGCCTCCTGGGTGACCACCACAACTTCATGGATTTTTCTATGTTGTAGGAAACCAAATTGCTCTTCAAAGATAATTTCATTGAGAATGGAATTTATTCGGCGAGTAATGAATTCACTACAATCTTGTAGATTATGTTATTGCAGGATATAGGGAGAAAGTCCCCAAATGAAGAGTGTTTTTTTTGGAATCAAAATGATAAAGGTGGAGTTGAAAGAGCTAAGGACTTTACCGAAGCTTTGAGATTCTCTAACAAATTATAGCATATTCTCTTTGATTAGGTCATAGAAACCCACAAAAAACTCCATTGTAAACCCATCGGGCCTCGATATTTTCCCTTTCTGCATTGATGTTATGGAAATAAAAAATTTCACCTCGTATACCACCTCTGTGAGTGAAAGTTTCATATCTTTAATTATGAGAGGGTGGAATTTGGAGAGGACCTAAATAATTCGCTAGATAGGAAAACCTAGAGTCTCTGAGAATAATGATTGGAAATACTTGGCCCCCTCTTCTACTTTATCCTTAAAGGAGCTGACTGAAGAGCCATCCTATGCTTGCATTTCCCATATGGTATTGGTGTTTTTCCACATACTGGCATAATGATGGAAGAATTCGCGGTTGTTATCTCCATCTTTCAACCAGAGAGATCTACTTTTGATCCTCAAGAATTGTTTCTCTTTTGCTAAAAAATCTTGACGCACATCTCCAACCCCTCTTAACTTATGTAGATGGAAATCATTGAAAACACCCCTTTCCAAATCACCATAGAGCTAGGAGATAGTCTCCTTGGATTCTCAAATATTTTTCATGAATTTGGAATTATAGGATTTTAGCCAATGCTTAGTGAGCTTCTTGATTTGGGATAGATTGGCTATGATTTGGGACATATATGAATCTTCAGAAGATGGGGACAAATGAACCCAATTTCTAGAAACCAAATCACGATAATCATCTTCCATTAGTCATACTGTGTTCATGATAATCATCTTCCATTAGTTAGACTGTGTTCACGATAATCATCTTCCATTATTCAGACTGGGTTAAGTTTGAAGGGTGTTGTAGGAGTTTCCTCCCCCGAGAAAAAATGAAGAAGAATACGCCTATGGTCTAACATACCCCCTTCAAACACCCACGACATTTAGAGAAGAGGACCACCTAACAACGACTCATGGATCAAGAACCTATCAAGTATTGTGGACACTTTTTCTTGGTTATTCTAAAATTTTCTCCAAGCAGGGGCTAGCTTGATGGGATCCACGTCTACCGATTGAAGCTTTTCATGGATCAAGAACCTATCAAGTATTGTGGACACTTTTTCTTGGTTATTCTAAAATTTTCTCCAAGCAGGGGCTAGCTTGATGGGATCCACGTCTACCGATTGAAGCTTTTCAAAGAAGGAAGCAAAAAGCCCCGCCTATTGATCCTGGTACTGGTTTCCCACCCACATTTCCCTTAGGGATAATGTAAAGTTCAGATCTCCACCCACCACTATTTTTAGGTCACTAAGAATGCGAGAGTCAATCAAGTTATCTTAGAATGGGATTCTCTCAGTACCATACACGTTGACCACATTTAGTTGCATTCCCATATCCTTGATCTGTAGTTTGGTAACGATGGATGAATTGACCAAGGAGGATTAAATGGCCTTGCATGCTAGAATCCAACTAGATAATAAAATTTTGGACTGTCCTTGGGCATCCACTACACAAAAGGACCAAACTTTCATCGAAGGTTTGAAAACCATCCTAACTTTCGAACCCTCACACATACTTTCCTAGATAAGAAGCACATATGGTTTATGGCTCTGGATGAATTTTTGATGGCTATTTTTTCTAGGGCATCCCTTACCCCTCTTTCATTGAAGGACAAGATAATCATGGTGGAAATTTGGCGGGGGTTTTCCCTACTCTAAGGGCCCTAGAAATAGTGGCTTGCTTGCCTCTATGAATTTTCACAACAACACATTGTTGTGCTTTTAACAGGTGAGACTTGCATCCATCTGGGTTGGTCTACATTAGATCGAGAGTCAGTCCCTCACTTGAGGAGGAGTTAGTTTTATCTTTTAAACACGACCTCAAAGGGTATACCTTCTTGAGAGGACTAGTCTTTGAGGCTTCATACATTGAGGGAATAGGGGAGGGTCCTCCTTTGAGTATGTTTGTTAGGACAAGTGTATATTTTCCATGGGAAGCAAAGGGGAGGGAGGGGAAATCGAGCACTCAGGAGACAAACTTGAGAGGTAGGGGACTAGCGATGGGAGATTCGAGATTGGGGCTTGAGAGGGAAATGGAGCACCATGATAGGAGGCTATGAATCCCACTAGGCCCACCAACGGGGAGCTTCCATCTAGTGATAACTAGGAACTGTCACCCGGGCAGACCACATGAGCATGCAAGAGGGGAGGGGGAGAGGAGCATTGGTTTTTCGAAAGTGGCAAAGGGGGAGAAACCTAGGGAGAATAGGGAGGACCCAAAGAACCATCACTAGGAAAAGAAATAGGAATGGGAGAAAAAATGATCTTACCAGGAAAGTTGTGTGTAGCCTAACCTTCTACTACTTTGGTCATTCTATCTTCCACAAGAACTTGATTTGGGGCTCTGTCATTATTATCGAACATGATGGAAGGGTTACCAACTCCCTATGAGGATGTTGATTTGTGAACTCACGTCTTTACATTCTTCCCCATAAAAGTAGGAGTGCGAGTACAATGAGATTGAAGATGTTCCACCTCATGGCAGTTATAGCACCAAAAGGGCAGGCACCAATAATCTATCTTCTAGTACCACACCTAGTCTCCAAAAACCAAATCCATAGTGCTTACCAATTTGTCTTGAAGGTCCAACTCAACCTAAATCTAGGCCCACCTACAGTCTGTTCTCCATTCTCGGTTTGTCTCAAGATCGAAAAAGACCCCAATTTTGTTTCCGATCGGCTCCATGGATTTCAAAAACCAAAAGGGCAATGAAAAAACGAGAAAAATTACCCAAACTTTCATCAGCTCCATTGACTCTCTGGAGAGGTTGAAACCCACCTCCCATTTTTTTAAAATCAGACCAAACAACCCCCCAAGACTAGTTCCCTTTGAGAATGGATTCACATTGTGCATCCAACTGAAAGAAGAACACCAACTAGACTCTAAAGAGTACATGGAAAACCAATGTATAATCCAACAACATTCACCAATGGAGATCAATCTAATTCAATATAGAATCTTCCTTTGGAGACTTACTGCAAAACCTTCCTACCCGAGTCTTCCCATGGAAGTTTTGAATGTCCTCCACCTCAATATATATTCCTACCACCATCTGGAATAGGGCCATTCAAACCCTGATACACTTCTTGGTTTTCTTCCACAAGACCCCTCCATAGAATACACCTCAACTCTGTGACTGATCCTCCTTGCCACACTCTTTTAGGAGAGAATGAGCATTGGTGACTGACGGGGGGGGGAGAAGAATGAGGACTTGGTTCACTCTTTTTCTCTTTTTTTCCATTCTTCACATCAACGCTTGGGGTTCCATCCAAGTCACCTATTAGTAAAAAACCTTCGGCACCATTACTACTCCTTTGATGTGAGGCCTCTCTTCCAATGCTATTCTAATATAGAAAGTCTCTATTATAAAAGTATTCTTGTAGGTGGAATGCTAGGATGTTAATGGGGCTAGAACCAAATTCCAAACACTCTCCTCCTCTAGCTCCATTTCCACATGGAGGCTCATGTTATGGTACACCAGGATCCTAGAGGCCCATCGATAGGGGAAAAAAATGGGATCGAGAAGTTTTTGTAGATCGGATGTGACCTCTGCAATAGGGGTTCATTTACAGTGAGTCCTTGGGTGTGGATACCTTAGGTCCTGTAGTCTATGGGCATGAGCCTACATGTCTCTTCGCTAGACTCCTTCCACAAAAATACCTTAGAAAACTACAGAGCTCTCCCTGCCCATCAAAATCACAAAGGAATATTCAAAGCTAACATATTATTACATCATCATCATTATTATTAGTGAATTATGTTATAATGGTATTATTATAATATATGAAAAAGACATAATTATTCAAATCACAATCATTTCACTCATCATATTTAAGTATTTTTGTTTCTACACATGTTCAATCAACATATTGTATCTTGATGGACAACAAACAATTCACCTTGAAGAAGAGTTAAAAACATTATAAGGCATTAATGGTTATAAATTTTTGCAATCATAATCCAAACTAAACGATTTCATAAAAGTAAAGTTAAAAATTATATGGATACTGTAAATTTAAATGAGTGATACATCTCAAATTTAACTTAAAAACAGAGAAATCATTTGTTAAAGTTTATGCTATTATTAGGTTACTATCAATTTACTAGATAACAATAGCACAGACAAGATCACTAAGAGAAACACAATCACAAGAGTACACCAGGATTTATCTTGGGAAACTCTCAAGGGGAAGAAAACCCAACAAAACTTCCTTAATATAGATAGCTAATGCAATGCCAAGATAATGAACCAAACAACAGAGAATATCCAACACTGAGCAACA